>SNQJ01S0029261.1:187834-220366 GCA_010110895.2 Picea sitchensis | reverse complement strand
TCATTTATGTCCCTACGCATTTATTCACCTTCATCAAGAGTCCAATTAGGATTTTCTGGAGGCTTATTTGGTGTAGAAGGTCCCTTTTTTGGTGGCATGTTGGCCAAGTGTCACTTTTGAATCTTGATTTTGAGGCGGTTCTGCTAGACAATATTTATTATGTTCTATCTCCCAAGTTTCGGCCCTTCTTGGTATGAAAAATTCTTTTAGGTAGTTCTATGATATGTATTCTCTATAATTCCATAGGTATTATTAAAATTGGATGTGCCAAGTGGAATTTATGGTAACTTCCTCACAACTTGCCGATTTTTGGCCTTTCCAGGAAATCTCAATTATATAGCATGCCCCAGACAAACTGATTGATATAAAATTCTGAAACTCACACCCAACATACTATAGACTTTCTACGATCCAATGAAACTAATCCCACTCAATTTGGATACTCTAGCAAGAAGTTATGATTGTTTTACCTGGAACACATTCTTGAGACTAGTCAATAGGACTAGTCAGATACCCTATCTTACACAAGTTGTATCTACAAATTTACAATGACCCAAAATATTAACATTTTACCACAAATACCTTGGTAATTTATGTAAATGGCCTTTGTATTTTAGGGTCTGAAACATTACAGAAAATTATTTATAGCGAAAATTCTGCAATGGCTCATTTCAAGATGATTCCAGAACCCTATCTTGTACAGGCTGTATCTCCGAAATTATAAGGCCTCAAGATATGAATTTCGAACCCAACGTACCTTGATTTGTGTACTAAATATCCTCCAAGCCATTCCTTCTGAAATGTTGTAGAAAAAAATTTATAGCGAAAATTCCACGGTGTCTTAGATGTAGCAGTGAAACCCCAAGACCTTGAGCTCTGATACCATATGTTAAGAACCAAACATCAATATAGCATAGAAAAACCTCAGGAAAAGTAATCAACGCATTGAAAAAGAGATAATTTCATATAATAAGCCTCTTCAAGGGGGAAACCTTCTTTTACCCCACATAAATGTTCAAGTACAAGATGATTCAAAATGAAAATGTATCCTTGGTATATATAGGATACTAGGAGGTATAATTACAACTAATGGCCTAAAGCCAACATAAATAAAATAACATTAATAATATAATATGCCCCAATTAAGGGGTAGTGAGCCAACATTAGGGCTTAACATGGAGGACCCCAAAGGTAAAATTCTGAGGAGCCATCAAAACAATCATATTTGTTGGAGGGGAGACAATGAATTTGAGCCTTTGATCAGTTTGGAATATTTGGAGTAGCCTTGGCTAAGGTACTCTGATGGAGAAGGTGAATAGCAGAGATTGTATCCATTGATATTGGTAGGTCCTTCGGGACAAGGCTGGGAATAAGGTTACATCATCTTGATGAGGATGACTCTACCCTGCCAATGCATAGATGAAAGGTGTCATCCCATAGAGGGGCATGCCAATTTTTAGCGATGATGTGTATGACAGGTCATTCCATGTCAAGGATCCATGTGGAGGATGGATAATGTACAACGTGGAAGTGTGATATGACATTTGAGGGGTGCATAATGACATGGTATGAGTGCCACATGTTACACTAGGTGGCAGGTACACGGTGGCAGTAGAGGCTGAGGTGGCACCTCAATGGACATACCTCCTTAGTTCAACTAATATTACTATTCAGAGTGTCTCGGTGGAAATAAACTGAATGAATGAACTTCGAGGTTAATATGGGTCATTGATCGGAGGATGGCCACGATGCATGGAAGTCATTGATTCTATAGTGAGGTTCGCAAGCCAAGCCCGAAGGTTGTTTGAATGGTGTCATTATCAGTCATGCATGTTGGAGGATCCGATGAAATTGGATTCGTTGATTGTTATTTTTCTAGGACCATTCGATCTATTAGAGTGGATGCTATCATACCCAGTTGTCAAGTGTGTAGAGTAGCCCGAAGTGGAAGCACTCCGACAAGAGGCTATGATAGCATTGAAGAATGAAGTATGGAGTTCCAATAAAGTGTAGGTCCGAGGAGTGATGTTGGAGAGGCCATGTTCATGCCAGATGATTTGGTACCATCAGTAGGATGCAACTTCAATGCCACGTTTGGTGGCATGTGTGACAAGGATGCCATGTTGATGCCATGTGGTGCTGATGTGGAATTAAAGGTGGAAGACCCAAGAACTTTGGAAGGGTGTGAATTTTGATCCAAAGATCATAATTGAGCATGGTTACAGTCATTGGAAAGATATTGATGAGTAGAATCAACCTATAAAATATATTTGGAGAAATGAAGTAGTTGGTATAAAAAAAAATGAAAATTTTGACACCCCATCACCCTAGCTAGAACTCGATAGTCTAGTGAAGTTACAAAGTGGTATCAAAGATCTAATTTCAACACTAGGGTTGGATGGGATAGATATCGGTTATAGGATTGATGTATTAACGCTAATATGAGTTTAGTAATTACAAATTGTTATATTATTTTTGTCTAACAATTCTTACTATCTTGTCATTTTGTAGAATTCAGAGCATATATACCAAACAAAGACCAAGTCATGGTAGACATGGAAGATACGCTAAGGAACTAGAACCATGAGGAGGAAGTCAGGGGAAAATGGATCCATATGAGCAATGAAATAAATTAATCCAATGGACATGACGATGGTAAAGAGGAGAGAATAAAATTGATATAAACCATAAATAATATGAAAAAATATGTCGAAATTTATAAAGTAGATAATGAGAGGCTTAGGAAAGAAAAGGAACATCAAGATGACTTCAACATCATGCTGTCACAAAGCCTAGAAATAATAGATAATAAAATGGAGAAGGAGTCAAAGTCTATCAAGGAAATGGGGAATAAGTCTTGTGACAGAAGAAGTGAAACAAGGAGTGATGATAGACACCATCAACACTCACCTAAATATTCATCTAGGAGGTCACATAGTAGCTCAAACTCGTCCCCTATCAGGAAGCATAAGAAGAAAAATGGGGTAGATGAGCTACAATGAGAGATGAATAATATTAACCCTCCTACATTTGATGGTGATCACAAGAAGGATGAGGATGGTGAGACAGGGCTATTGGGTATGAGGAAATAGTTTCAGCTACATAATTATTCCTCTCAGACAGAAGGGAGAGTAACAATTTACCAGCTTAAAGGAAAAACATCAATGTGATGGGATAAATTTGTATAAGTGCAACACATTGATGAGAAGAAGGTTAGTTGGAGGGAGTTCAAAATATATTTTTAAATGAAATATTTAACCATATTCTATTATGATAGGAAAATGAAAGATTTCTTTGAAATCAAACTTGGAAGTATGATCATTGAAGAGTATGAGAGAATTTTTTTATAGTTGTTGAAATATGTTCTTTTTATAAAGGATGAATAAGTGAAGATTCAGAGGTACCTATGTGGGATGCCATAATTTATTAATGATAAAATACAGTATGATGATCTCAAAACACTAGAAGAGGCCATACAGAGAGCTAAATGTCTCTATGATCAGCATAAAGGAAGACCAAATTTCCAAAGGGATTGGGAGGAAAAGAAGAGGAGTAAGATGGAACAGAGAAAGAAGGGAGGAAAACTATCATTTTTCATAAGTAACACTCAAAGGTAGCCAACTCCCAAGGAACCAAAGATGACATAAAAATTGGGACAAATACCAAGGAAACAACCAATGAAGTGTTGGGTTTGTAATGGAGACCAAATGTACCGATATTGTTCTCATAGAGATGAAAAATTGAGAGTTCTTCACAATGTACATCAAGATGAACTAGTTGAAGACATGGGCATAAATGTACCTAGAATTTATGCAACTCTGGACAACAAGCAGGTCGAGTTTCATTCACACATGATTGAAGTAGAAGGTAACATTAACAACCAACCTATTACTATTTTAATTGATTCAGGATCTAGTTGTATTTATCTAGATCCTAATATGGTAAAAAAGGTTTCAATTACCAAAAAGCAAACTTGGAAAACCTTGGTTGGTACAACTAGCTATAGGAGAAAAAATGAAAAGTATCGAAATAGTTAAGGCATGTCCAATGAACATGAATGGGATGAATACCAATGTATACCTGAACATAATACACTTGGGCTCTTATGACTACCTCATTTGTATGGATTGGCTAGAAAAGAACCATGTTGTTTTGGACTATTAAAATAAATATTTTACTTGCTTAGATGAGGAGGGAAACTTTAGAACAATACAGGGTATCCCAAGAGTTGTAACTATCAGAGAAATTTTAGTCCTATAGCTGAAGAAAATTTTCAGAAAAGGATGTCAAATTTTTGTAGCACATATGGAAGAATATCCTAAGGATAAGGTGTTGGACATTGAGAATTATGTAGTCATAAACTAATTTGAATATGTGTTTGGACAAATTCCATGGTTACCACTGTTATGAGGAAAATCTCTCTATGGCTAGGGGAAAACCACAACAGATGGAATGACACCCAAAAATAAACTCTAATGTCAAGTATGATATATAAATGAATATGCTAACAAGAGAAGGATAGAACCCTACGTCATCCTGATGTCCGAAGAATACAAATATTGAGCACACGACCCAAATATTTGTACTTGCATCTTGTCCTCAACAACCAAGATACACAAGCATGTGGAAATGACATATAATGTTAAACTAGCATAATACATTAACATACATAACAAATATGCCCAAGGAAAGTAATACAAATATTTACGATATATAATTGGATGAGAAAAGATTATTTCTATTAATGTAATCAACATAAGTACATAGGTGACAAACTTATGTAAGGACACATATCAAAACCAAGAAACTAAGTCCCTCTATCTAGGCCTTCACCACTTCAATCCTCCACAAAGGCAAGCTCTAAAGTAGTAGGAGTTAATGAGGTTATCCATCTCAAGATAGGAAGAGCTTGTAGGATGAACACAAGAAGTTCATACTTTCAAGGACAAAGGGATGCATACTCAATATGAGGTGAAATTTCTCCAAAGTATCTTTGATATCAGTGATGAATTATCTTCAAGGCTTGTATATGGCTCAATTTATAGCCTCCAAATGGAATTGAAGGGTCAAGTCAGAGTGTTTCTAGTATATAGAAGGTCAAGGATCATGGATCTCATGACATGGCATGGAAACCTGACATATTCTTTTTAATTTTTGAGCACAAAACCCTATGTACATGGGCTGTAATGGAGCAACATGGGTATATGTGAGTTGTCTAACTATGGCTCATGTATATGGAAAAAAATATGTATTTTTGACTCTGGAGTGAGAAACAGGGGGAATTTAGGTATGCAGAGGGAACTAGAAGGCCATTAGAGCAAGATGCATGGAGTGTGTAAAATTATTCTATAACATATGGACTCTAATGTGTGAGGTCACAGGAGTATCCGTAATGGACTAAATACATTATAATTCCCAAAAGTGGAGTAATGAAGAATCATTTGGAAGTACTAGTTACTCATGAGAATATTACAATTCATATTGACTTTGTACACATGGCTTCCAATATGACTTACACTGCAGATCCATGAGGATATATATAAAATAGTTATGCATGGCCATGAATAGGAAATACAAAGTGGCCATATGCCATAGGATGTCATAGTGATGAACAAGACATAGTGCAGTCCAATATCAAAATCAACCAAATATATCTATATACAATGGGCTACAATCTGATCTTCCATGATCCATTAAGTCATATAGGTATTGGTTTGATGAAAGACAATAGAAAATATGGGGTGATTCTACTGTAAATTGGAGGTCTTATACATTGTCCATTGAAGGTGCAAGTCTACATTATGTGAATAAAGGAGGTAAAGTGGAACACAATGAGACTTCATGTGATTATCGTTCATTAAGATATACCGTTAAAACAATTGAGACAACCCACTAATAATGAAAGTAGTTGTCAAGGAAATGAGTAAATTCAACAAGTGTGAGTAAGGGTGTTGAGGTTGAACACTTGAAGAATACATCGATCATGATACATTCATGTATTCCCAAATTATGATTGTAGGAGAACCTTCCACTAATGATTGCAAGCTTCTAGGTACTCATAGGACTCTAGATCTTGATTCCAGAATAGATGAGTTTAATTAGATGGAAGGCAACTTGCTTAAAGGAGAGCGTTAAGGCATATACCATCATCCAGCATAAGTTATAAAGAAATATATTGATGATTAGGAGGAGATCGTATGAAAAGGATGTTCATGATCCAATTCCCATATATGTCTCTCACATGTACCAGATGCAAGTAATACACGAAGGAGACACTTTGAATAACATCCAATGAGTAAAATTGTCGATGAAGGAGAGGAAACCACTAATAGGGCTAATGGAATCCAAGGCATTGCATGAATCGCAATGTGTAAATATATTTATTGTTGTCAAACATAAGGGAAACCCCTCATTCATCGACCAATGAGGAGATGTCATCTAATTGGTTCAATATTACCTACCATTGATGAAAGTAGGCCCAAGGTGCAAGGTGGGACAACAAATTCATGTGATTATGAGATTTGCTTGTAGGGGATAGTCGACATGAAAATTCAAGAGATCTTAGAAATGGTCGACATGGGATTATAAATACTTTGAACAAGATAATGAGACAAATGGATAACTCATGCAACATAGACTTAGAACTGATCACTGACAAAAGTTTACGAAGCATGAGGCATTAAAAAACTCTCCATAGGGACTGGAAGAATAACCAGTCGGAGCAGTAGACTCTAAATAATGAGTACAACTTCCTAAGGTCATGCTAAACCCAAACCTTTTATGAAATGGACACAATAATTTGTGTTATGTTCAAAGGCAACACAATTGTTGTCGATAGGAGATGATATTTTTTTCTCGCCCATGTTCTTTTGGTTTTTTCATAGTAAAAGAAAGATATGATACAAGAGAGGAAATGAGTGTCATGAATAAGAAACTAGTTCCAAGCAATAGAACATACCTATTCTCAATGCAAGGGACCGTATGCAGGACATGGATACTCGGGGGAGTGTTTCCTCTACGGGTAAAGGGTGTCAACCTACAAAGGATATATGAAAGGCACTACTTGACTAATGCTGAGGATTGTTGGGGCAAGAGGCTTATAAAGGGAAAGCAAGAGCCTAGATTAGACTCAAAAATGCAACCAGGATAATGGAATGTGATTACAACTTAACTCAACAAATGTGCTTTTTCGTAGATGTTAGTCCCCTAGGCCCGAAAAAGTATAAAATAATACTCAGGATAAATCTTCTTGTTGGTTCTAGAGCCTGATTATCTTCTTGATTCAGAGGTTTGTTTTAGTAATTCTTGGACCCCATTCCCTAACAAGGGGGTGTGGGGGGGTCTGGGGGGACTCCCCCCCCCCACAATTGTTTCTAGCGGGGTCCATTGGGGGTAGAGATAATTTTTATAGCCCCCCTATTAGGGGATTCGAGGGAAATGCCCCTAAAGAAAAATATTGGGAAAACTTGCCTTGTAAAATATTGTAATTTTGTAGTCAATATGGACCATTCATTATAAGGTCACATATCTGATGGTAGAAGTTATTTTAGGGATTTTTTCCCTAGAATGCAACCCTATTTTATGAGGGAATTGTATTGCAGTTGTGTATGTGTGTGATTATTTTATTTTGAGAGAGGACATTGTGAGAGAAAGAAGAGGAAGTTACAGTGGGTGTGTTGTAGGTTGTATCCCTTCATTTTGTTGGATAATAAAAAGGGAGGTCCTGGAAATTTCTCTAGTGGATGTATCCCGCACTGGTTGAACCATGTATATATGTGTCTTTATTGTATTTTGTATCTTCTATGTTTTCTTTATGCATTTATTTTATTTTATTGCTCCGTGCTCCTATTTTTATAACAACAGGGAAATAAACTTATAGTGTGGTTGTGTATGTGTGCGATTATTGTATTTTGAGAGAGGATATTGTGAGAGAAAGAAGAGGAAATTACAATAGATGTGATGTAGGTTGTATCCATTAATTTTGTTGTATAATATAAGGGAAGGACCTGTAAATTTATCTATTGGACGTAGCCCACACTGTGTGAACCACATATATCTGTGTCTCTATTGTATTGTGTATATTATGTGTTTTATTTACACATTTGTTTTATTTTGTTGCTCTGCGATCCTATTTTTCTAAAAACTGGTATCAGAGTGAAAGGTAACTCACAGGAAAAGAGGGTTCCTGGTTCGAGTGGGAGAAATGGCGAAAGATGGACAGTTTAGGGTCGAGAAATTTAACGACGAAAACTACTAGTTATGGAAGATGCATATGGAAGATTATTTATATTAAAAGGATCTATTCCTACCATTGGGTGGAATAGAAAAGAAGACGAAGGCCATGAAGTATGAATAATGGGAGGTTCTCGATAGAAAGGAACTAGGAACGATATGGCTAAGCCTGGAAACATCGGTGGCTTTCAATATTTAGAAAAACAATACAATGAAGGAGTTGATGGATGCATTGGCTAAATTGTATGAAGAACCCTTGGCATCGAATAAAGTATTTCTAATGAAGCGATTATTTAATATGAAGATGTCAAAAGGGGGCCTATTTCATATCATTTAAATGAATTTAATACGGTTACTAATCAGCTAAGTTTTGTAAAAGTGGACTTTGATGATGAGTTCAGGGCTCTTCTAATCCTTTTCTCATTGCCAGAACGCTGGAATGGCTTGGTCATGGCTATAATTAACTTTGTCTCTGGTTCAAACACTCTAAAATTTGACTATGTTGTTGGTGTTATCCTTAGTGAGGAAATGTAACGGAAAAAAACCAGGTGATACATTAGGCAATGCGTTAAACATGGAGAACAAGGGAAGACAAAAGGATAGAGGAAAGGGCTTAGGGAATCGTGGGAATTCTAGGAAGGGAAGATCCAAATCTATACTTGGAAAGATAGAGTGTTGTAATTGTGGGAAGAAAGCACATTTGAATAAATACTGCAGAGCTCCAAAGAAACAAAGAGATGGACAACAAGAGAAAAATAAGGAAGCAAATGTAACAGGTGAAGTGTTACAAGATTATTTGATTATTTCTATAGATAATATTTATGGGTCTTGGGTAGTATATTCATAGGCTTCATTTCATACCACACCCCATAGGAAACATTTTCTATATTATGTTCAAGGTGATTTTGGAGAGGTTCATTTGGGTGATGATGCACCATGCAAAATTGTTGGAATGGGAAAGGAACCAATAAAGAAAAAGAATGGAAACCAATGGTTGTTGAAAGAGGTAAGACATGTTCCATATCTAAGGAAAAATCTAATTTCAATAGGGAATTTGGAAAGTGAAGGTTGTATATATATTTACAGATAAGGCGCGGAAGGTCACCAAAGGATCACTAGAAGAAGGAGAGAAGGTAGGTACATTGTATTTGTGTACTAGCAATATTGACTCTTCTATGTATTTAGCTTCTGTAGGAGTGGATATAGCACTTTGGAATCATAGGCTTTGACACATGAGTGAGAAGGGGATTCAAATACTTCACAAAAGGAATTTGTTTCCAAATCTTAAACAAATTGATTTGGATTTCTGTGAGCATTGTGTTTATGGAAAATAGAAGAGAGTCATATTTCTTAGAGTCGGAAAAGAAAATAAGAGTGAAAGGTTAGAGCTTGTGCATACATATGTATGGGGGCAATATCATGTATCGTCTCTTGGTGTCTCTCATTACTATGTTACATTTATTGATGATGCAACTAGAAAAACTTGGGTTTATTGCATTCGAAAAAAAATATGATGTTTTTGATACTTTTAATAAATGGAAAGCTTTGGTTGAGAATGCGACAGGAAAAAGGTTGAAGTGTCTCAGATTAGATAATGTAGGTGAATACTACAACAAGGCGTTGGATGATTATTGGTAATACCATGGGATTTGTAGAGAGAATACAGTTCCATAAATACCATAAGAAAATGGTGTGTCAAAAAGGATGAATAGGACAATCATGGAGCATGCAAGGATTATGAGATTGCATGTTGGGTTACCTATATAGTTACTGGTAGATGTTTTAGATATTGTTGTTTAATTTATAAATAGAAGACCTTCAAACTCTTTGGATGGTGGAATTCCAGAGGAGACATGAATAGTTAAAAAGGTAAACTATTCATTTTTGAAGACTTTCAGTTGTGAAGCATTTGTCCATATTGATAAAGAAAATAGAACAAAGCTTGAGGAAAAATACAAGAAGTGTACCTTTATTGGATATGGTGTTAATGATTTTGGTTATCTCTTATGGGATTATAAAAATTACAAATCATTAGGAGTAGAGATGTTATATTCAATGATAAGGTCATGTACAAAGATCGGTTGGAAGGAAAGAAACAGGAAAAAGAAAAACCAAAATACATAGTGCTTCATGAGATCACTGAAAAAGAAATTCCGAAGATACCAGAAAATCAAAATGTACAATAGAAAGAGCAATAGGTACCTCAAAATTCTGCAAGTGTTGTTATAATATCTACCAAGTTAATCATAACTCTTGAACGATACTCTCCTTGATTTTTTTATTTATTGTTGACTGATTCTGGTGAACCAGAAAGTTATGAAGAGGCAATGCAGGTAGACACTAAAAATAAGGGGGAGAAAGGAATGAAAATCAATACAAAAAATCAAAATCTATGTCCTTATATGGATTCATATCTGAAATGGATTTTCAACAATTGTATTCATGCCTCATTCTGAGTTCTAATCGAAAAGTTACAACATTTACAAGTTGCAATTTCCACTCTTTTACTACTGTAGAAATATATTTGATCACTCTATGAAAACTTTCAGGGCCCAATTCAAAATTTTGGGTGGATATATTTCGTATCCTCCTCAATACCTTTCTAGTGACTATTCATTTTCTCAAATCCGATCTTCAAGTTGAAAGTTATGGTACAAATAAATTTTGACTATTTTTCTCAAATTTATCCTTGTATGCTACAAGTGACTTCTTTCTCTCCCATCACATTTTGACGTACCCAAATTATAAATATGTATCCAAGGATATATTCTATGGATCATAATATTTTTGTAGGCTACTCTTGTTCCCCAAACAAACTTCTGAGAAAATAGTTATTCCCTATGGAAGAAAATCCGTGCCAAAATTGCACCCTTATTGTTTTGGCTATAACTTTCTCATACGAGATTTTTTTTGTGCCCATAATAGTTGATTGGAAAACTCTCTCCAATTTCCTTCCTTCGTCGACCATTAGTAATTTCTCTTGGATGACCCAAACACCTCATTGAATTAGTTGATTCCCAACCATTGGCCCATCGGCCATTGGAAACTTCTCTAGCTCGATTGAAATACTTCACTAAATTTGGTAGACCCAACCATTATCCCATTGGCCATTTTCTTTGGCCAACTCCAGCACTTAGAAAAATTTGATGAAAAACCTCGAAGAATCTGGGTCATAAATATATCATAAAATCATCATAGCCATTGATCAATCAAATTCATAAAACCCTTCCGACACCAAAGCATTTGCCATAGATTGTCATAGATGTATTTTGGTTGAACCAAACTCTTCAACATTTTTCCGACCTGATCATTGGTCCTCGACAATTTCTCTTCGTGAATTTCCACACTCAGAATTTTTTGACCAATATCCTCGATGAATATAAGTCATCAATATTTAATCCAAGAAGGTATTCACCATTCCTTTTCACACAATGAAAATAGATCCTAGCCATTGATATTCTCCATCTTCCCAATGACTAAAAATGAATCTCAGTCATTGATTTGATCCATTTTCGCAACAACCGAAAATGAATCTCAATCATTGATCTGCTTCACCTTCCAAATGATTGAAATTGAATCCTGGTCATTGACCCACCGGACCTTGGCAACCTTTGAAATTGTTATTCTTTTTTAAAATTTAATAAAGTGAATTTGGGTCGTTGATCTTGATATCAAACATGATCTCATTCGTCAATTCACCAAACTTCATGCAACTCCACAATTTCCATTAAAAATCAAATTTTGACCATTCCAAGTCAAATTCAACTCTAAAACCTTCATATTCATTCCATTAAAACTTCCTTTCATTCCTATGAGGCAAATCCAACCCAAAGTTTCTCACAGATTTTGGGTTTCTGCTATGCTCTTCTCTGTTTTCCCCAAATTCGTCACAGATAAAATCTACAACAGTGAATTTCACCAATTGACTATGTTTCTTATCCCATATAAGTTTAGTGTTTGAACCAGATTCTCTAATACCATAATGTAATTTCCCCCATCCCAAATTAGGTCAACTACGTGCGAAATACTCATAAAAACAAAATTTTATAGCTAACAATTAACTAATTTTCCTGTAGCTTTAAACTATGAATTACAACTAGATTTCACTATTGTGTGATAACATTTATCTGATGCATATACAACATGCTAAAATCATACATGAGTGCAGAAAACAAACTTATCACATCAAAATATAAACATTTCTCATTTACACAGTTGATGCACATCAATAAACAAATAAAATAACAGAACAACAAGATAAAACACTTATGTTTTATAAATAGTTGTGTGACCAGTTGTTTGGGATAAAGTTTCCACCCTATAATAGACTTGTTGTTCCAAATATCAACAGTAAGTCACCCACAATCTCAGGCTATTAATCCAAAAAATAGGGTGGACTCTTAATGTCTACTTATAGATCATTCAACTCACAACCCACTGGTATTATCTTACAACCATCCCAATTTTCCGCCGGTTCTCCTCCTCTCGACCTGCCCAACCCAAGGAATGTACCCATTAATTGATATCAGTCCTTAGGGCATCCCATTAATTTATCATGGTATTTCTATCATAGGTAACCAAGAATATCTCAATTGGGAAACTCAAGGGAACTAACTACCAGAAAACAACAACAAACAATTGTTGTTACAGTGCAACTCACACAGGAGTTTACTCTTCGGGCCTGAAAACCTGCCTCTTTAGTATTCATCTCAACAATGATCCAAATATTCTCTAGCATGCTATATAATTCTCCCTCCATGGATGTTCCATATTTAATCTCTCTCTCTTCCTCTCTTCTTGTTGTTCATGGAAAAAAATTGATTGTAAAAAACTATTGCAACAACCCATACAAATTTCTCTCCTTTGGCTACCTATATTGACTTACACACTTCCCCAAGATGATTGTACTCAACCCCCATGCTCTTAATAACTATGGGATGTGACTTCTCACACCCACCCTCTCACATGAATTCAATGATTGGATTTGGGAACACCCAATCAAAAATAGAGTTTAATACATAATGGTAATAAAATTCAAAATTGTGGGTGAAATTAATAGACATGGGTAATCCCCCCTTGGACCCTTCTTAGGAATTCCCTTAGACCCTCCCCTCTCTTGTGTATTAATTCATCCCCCATGTATTTCCATGTCTCTGTAGCAGCTAGCATCACATTTTATTTATTAAAATCAGAAATACATTTTGCATATACATCGCTTGGTCACAGCCACAAATTGTATCTACATAAAGAATAAATTAAACTAGAAATTATATCGAGGAGTTAAAAACCCCAAATATCCTTGCATACATTACAAAGCATTTCAACTCCACAAACCTTTAAAATAATGGGATACGTCAAGAATGGAAAATTCACAGTCCTGGTTGAAAATGTAAATACTCAAAATTTCCTTTATAAGTGAATGGGAGAAGAAAATCATTATTGTGTCCACCTAGTGCACAACTTCCAAATCATGATAGAAAATGGAAGTATGATGAAATGTTTGGGTAGATATGAAAATTAAAAACTTCATATCGGTGACTATAATCTTGTTGGGTTGAGGAAAAGGTATAAATATTCTCCTTATTACTTTGATTTGTGATATATTCTTGATTGACTTTTCTAATGATTTGAAGTAATTAGGAAAGAAAATGGTTAAAAATCTTTTAGGAAATAATATTGAGTGATATTAGATATTTTCTTAACTTTGGTTTGAATTGTTGTAATTTTATGCAGAAATGGACAATTGTTGTTATTTAAAGATGATTGAAAAGATAATGAAGATGCATAGGCCATTAAATATTGAAGGAATCAGGAATAAAGCGGTTTAAAGGAAGATGGACTTTTATTTTGCAATCTTCATAAATAGTAAAAGAAATCCTGATGATATCTCGATCCTCAGGATAGATTAATTTACTTTTTTCATTGTAATATATAGAGGATGATGAACAATAGAAAGATATACAAGGAATGTAACCAAGAAATCAGATCTCTTAATTGTTGACATTTTGTACAATAGTCCATTGTAAAAGAGTTCTCAGTTATGGAATTAATGAAAGCCTTGAGAGTTTTGATCATATTTGCGTACTGAGTTTTTAGTAGAAGTACCTTCAGAAGACCGTGGGCCCAGTCAGAAGGAGGTACTGTCTCATTTGTAATCATATCAATTATGTTTTAGTTCTATGATTTGAATTTCCTTGCAACAGTTAAGATAAATTTGTGAGTGTGTTGATTCTTTTATGAATTGGTTATGTTGTTCATGTATAGAGGATAGATGTTTTATTTGAAGATTGTCAATTGTTGTTCCATTTCCAATTGTTGTTAGTTTATCGTTTGAGAATTCCTTTAATTTTCGCATACACTGTCCCTTTTATCAAGTTTGCATTTGTTGTTCCTTTCACTTAATTCACATTTGTTGTTCCTTCTTAAATATCCAGTAGATTGATGTTCTTTTCCAGTAGGTTAATTAGTCATTGAGAGATCAATTCATTAAGTGTTTTCGAAGATTAAATTATTTTTTATTAGATAAATGATTTCAACGAATTGATTGATGTTTTGATTCATGGTGTGTTATTGTTCAGATTAATATTTTATTGAGTGAGTTATTAGTTTCAGAGTTTTTAATGAATGCATGAAGAACTTGATTATTGCAGTAATTTAGATAGACTCAAATTTTATTTAATTGAATTATCTACACGATTTAAACCTCTACGACTATCTACATAGACTTTGTTGATATTCTTGAAAGAGAAGACAAATCCTCAGTTGATAAATTAATGTCAGACTAAGGTTGTTTTTAGGACATCTTTAGAGCCCAAAATTTTGGCATCGGTGCCAAGAAGAATGTTAAAGCTAGCATAGGTTGCGTCTCTAGAGGATGAGGTATTGAAAACGGAAGGTAAGAACCTACATAGGAAACAAGTAAAATTCTTGTGCCAACACCTACTTTCAGTTGATGCATAGAGGTTATATAGGTGCATATAATTTGTGTTAGTGTGTATGAATAAGAAGAAAGAACCTAAAAAATTAAAACCCCCACCAAAAACTACAAAATCTCAGGGCCTGACGCCCTTTGGAAGGAGGACTTTCATAGACAAAATTATATGAAAAGATAAATATCAAGCCACGGTTGGACCTTGAAAAGGTTCTACTAGAATCCCTCAAGCAAAAAATTCACCAAATACAGCTCACACTGAGGTTCATAGAGGAACTGAACGGACTGAACAAAGTTTCCAAAATACACATACTCCACTTCTCAATCCTTTAGATGAGGGAAATTATTGTAATTTGAAAGAAGGAGAAGGGGAGAGCAGAGGGATTGTTGAGGTAAATCCACCACCACCTGAACCTATATCTCATGTGATTTTGATAGGAGAAGGAACACCTGAAATCCAAGATATAGGTAGCACGATTAAATCTCCTAAGGGACCAAGTAATCAACCACCCCGAATAGAAAACCCGGACCAAGAAATCCCTAAAGGATATTGGCACATATTTGACCAAATGTCACAGCCAAATCAACCATGACCCCAGACTTCCACATTGGAATATCCTATAGCTGATATGGTTTCTAATTCCCCGATGAAAGACATTCCACTAAAAAATCTTCTGACCTTCAATGGATTGATATCAGAAGACCCTAATGCATTCTTATTCGAGTTTGATGCCCTGTGCAGAGGCTATGACTATACCTATGAAACCGATAAACTAAATCTATTTCCTTCCACTTTGAAAGGAGAAAATTTACGATGGTGTATGGGACTAGGGGGAGGAACTATAAATTATTGGGATGAAATGAAACAAGCCTTCCTTAGGAAATATCAATACTACTGTAGAACCAGGGATTTAAAGGATGAAATATTTAAAATGTCTGCAAAAGAAAATGAAAGATTAGAAGAATATATTGAAAGGTTTCAATATAACTTGCAGAGATCACCTTATGGTACACTACCAGGTGAGGTACTTAAAGCCACTCTAATAAAAGGTATGAAGGATGAATGGGTAGAAACATTGAATTTAATTGGAAAAGGTGATATTTATCAAGAAACCTATGATAACATTGGCCAATTGTGAATCGGTTGTTCACGATCACGTACACAAACTGGATCGGGAATATGGGCTCCCATCACTAGGAGTAGTAACATTACTAGAGGGAGTGTCACCCAAGAAGAAATTGGTAATCTTTTAGAAAATTTTAAAATAGACGTTTTGGGTACTCTGACTACACAATTGGATTTTCTGCAGGTTAAAAATAAACAAACAGAATCAGAACAGTCGTTGGCCATATTTTTTCAACGATGCATAAGGAAACATGGTTCGAGGGAGTTCCCCTTGGATATGGTTCATATTTGCGTCATCTGTTCCAAAGACCATGCGACAGAGCAATGTCCATCGCCCCAAGGACTAAAAGTTGTCTTTAAAGAAGAAGAAGAGGAAACAAAATCGATATATCTGATGGACCAGCATCACCAATGTCAGGCTCATCCCCTAGGTACACTACAAGATCCTTCTTATTTATTTTTTGGGCAGTATAATAGGCATAATTCTAGAAACGCATGGCAGAGTCAACAATTTGCTAACCCCACCTGGCAGTCCCAACAATATCCTACTGCACCTTGGCCAAATCAACTAGTTTCTAATCCTACTTGGCCTAAATCACAATACCCTATCCCATTTTGGTAGAATTCAAATAACAACCCCTATCCTTCTCAGTGGACTAGCACAACTGCGCAACGCCCCAATTAGAATCAAAACTGACAGCGCCCCATGGGACTGACCAATCAAACCATGGGAATGGATCCTCAAGCTCATCCCACTTTACAAGATCCAATTCAATTACCCCATAATCCTCAACCTCAAATGCGCCCTCAATTACCAGCTCAACCCAACCCAAATCCTAATAACAGACTAGCCCAGCTCGTGCAAATTCTCGAGAATTTGGAGGGTGAAACAAATTTTGTAGGGTGTAATGAACTTTGATTGAGATCAGGGCATGTAATTTATTCTGAGGAAAGAAACATTCATAAATAACAGGAGAATGAGAATGATATAAAACCAACAATAAAACCATCGATGATAGTCATAACAGAAGAAGAAGAATAGGGGGGAAATGCAGTCGAGCAACAAAATCCTGATGAATATGTAATTCCTCCTCCCCCATTTCTCGTGAGGCTAATGATAGAAAAAACAGTTGTATGTCCTAACTTTGATATCATCGGGGAACTAAAGAATCTATGTGTTAAAATTCCACTCCTCCAGGTTTTATAAGACATCCCAATTTATGCAAAAACAATTAAGGAATTATGTGGGAAGATGCCCGGAAGGAAAATTAGGAATCCATCAATTGTTAACATAGTAGTAACTTTGTTGAATCTTATTCTAGGCAAGAAGGAGTCGGTCAAGTACATAGACCCGGGGAATCTTGTGGTAAGAGTTTAGATACATGTTTGTTCTTTTCCATATACACTGGTTCATTTGGGGGTAGCCATCAATATGCTGACCATCAAGACCTGTAATTTCCTAGGTATCATCCCCTTTGAACCTACTTCAGTTATGTTAGAATTGGTTGATAGATCGGTGGTTAAAACAGTCAGCACATTACAAGACATAGTAATATCATTCGACTCCTGGGAATAACCAGTTGATTTCCTAGTTATCAACCAAAGAAGTAGACTCGATGGACACCCATTGATATTGGGATGAACGTGGCTAGCAAAAGCAGATGCATACACAGGATGACGGACAAGCAAAATGACAAATGCTAGAGGAAGTGCTACAAATAAACTTATCATGTATCCTCCAGCTAAACCAAGTCTACCTATCATACATTAGCAGTTGCAACCACCTAGATATCTAGAAGAAAACTTATGATCTCCTCTCACACTAGAAGAATCTCTTGGGCTCAAAAACCAACTAGATGATGATGTGATTAGTAGATTCATTATCAACCCAACTGTTATAGGAAACCCAACTTGTCAAATGCTAAAAGTTGTTTTAGATAATGAAGCATAGGGAGATCCTTTGGAAGAATTGATGGAGAAACAGATTCCCACTACTGTTGTCCATAAAAATATTTCAATTGAAATCACACCATGCCAATTTGAATGAGCAACAACAACAAAAATTTATTCAGATCCTCTCCAAATATCAACAAGATTTTTCTTGGGAGTATCCCTACATGAAGGGAAATGATCCCCAACTATCCACACATCATATCTATATTAGAAAAAAATGTCTGACCCATCTGACAGCCCCAACGAAGATTGAATCCTCATCTCAGAGACATTGTTAAAGAAGAATTACAGAAACTGTTGGATGTAGATTTCATCTATCCTATTTCAGACAACTGGTGGGTGTCTCCACTATTAATCATCCCTAAGAAGAATGGGAAGTGGTGAATCTATGTAGAATATAGAGAACTAAATAAATATACCCAGAAGGACCACTTTTCGTTACCTTTTATTGAGCAGGTCCTTGACACTTTAGCAGGGAAGAAATTTTTCTCCTTCCTAGATGGATTCAGTGGTTATAATCAGATTCAGATTCCTCTGGAAGACCGAGATAAAAATAAATTTACATGTCCCTAGGGTACCTTAACATATCAAGTATTTCCCTTTGCATTATGTAATGCTCTAGCTACATTCCAGAGAGCTATTTTAAGCATATTTTCTGATTTGATTAATGAAGAACTTGAAGTTTAAATGAACGATTTTACCCCTTATGGCAGTAACTTTGATCAATATTTAAGCAATCTGAAGAAGGTACTGGAACGATGCATTGCTACGAGGATATGTTTGAGTAATGAGAAATGTCATATGATGATGACTGAAGGTGTGGTACTAGGACACTATGCTTTTGCAGATGGAATCAAGGTAGATCCAACAAAAATAGAGGTAATCCTTAATTTGCCTACACCTCCTACACAAACTAAGGTACGTAGTTTCCTTGGATGTGTAGGATATTATCACAAATTCATAGAAAATATTTCAAGAATAGTTGCACCTTTACATTATTTAACTGGTAATGTGGAATTTTAGTGGTCTGATAAGTGTGATGTTGCATTTGCAAAACTCAAAAGGTTAGTTTCAACAACACTGGTGTTGAGAGGACCAAACTTGAAATTACCATTTCGCATCTCTTCAAATACATCGGATATCACCATAGATGTTGTCCTTGGATAGGAAGAAGACAAGAAAACTTATGATATTTATTTTATTAGCAAAAATATTACATCTACCCAATTAAACTACACAGTAATATAAAAAGAATTTTTAGTCGTTATACATGCTATTAATAAATTTCGCCACTATATAACAGGTTATCTGGTTGTTTTGTATACTGATCATTCTGCTATCAAATATTTATCCAACAAACCAATTACTAATGGATGGGTTACTCGGTGGTTGTTTCTATTGCATGAATTCAACATCATCATTAAGGATCATCCAGGAAGAGAGAATCTTGTTGCAGATTTATTGTCTCGTGTACCCAAAACAGATAACTCTTTGACAGTTGAAGACCAATTTCCAGATGAACACTTGTTGGTTGTCACAATTAATATGCCTTGGTACACTGATGTGGCGAATTATTTGGAAGTTGGAAAATTACCAACACACCTGTCATCAAGAGAAATGAAATTAATCGCTCAACACAGTGCACGGTTTACATGGATTGGTGGATATCTTTTCCACAAAGGGTCTGATCTTCATATCCGAAGATGTATCAGAGACGATGAAATTCTTGATGTCTTGAAGGTGTATCACGATAATCCCTATGGTGGACATTTTGCAGACAGTAGAACTAGCCATAAGGTTTTACATATGGGCTACTATTGGCTGTCAATATTCAAAGATGAAAATAAGTATGTCCAGGCCTGCGACAGTTGTCAAAGGATGGGCCGACCAGGCCAAGATGATGAAATTCCCCTACAGGAACAAGTGGTGGTGGAACCTTTGGAAAGGTGGGCAATGGATTTTTTTGGCCTCTTCAAGCCAAAATCAAACCAAAAAGATTATATACTAGTTGCAACAGACTATGTGACCAAGTGGGTAGAAGCAATAGCTTTGCCAAATGCAACTGAGGAAGAAATCATTAAGTTTCTCTTTGAATTATTTGTACGCTATGGATTACCTAGGGAATTAATCACTAATGGAGGGTTACAATTTACAGCACATAAAATCATAGCCACTCTATGCAATTATCATATTAAACACAGATTTACCTCCCCATATCCTCCATAGGAAAACAGACAAGTGGAAAGTACCAATAATTTCTTGGAGGCAATCTTGACAAAAACATTTTCAACAAACTATCAAAATTGGGTAGTTAAGCTTCCAAATGCCTTATGGGCCTATTGCACAACATGACATAAAACTAGTATATACTCTCCTTATCACATAGTTTTTGGCAAATAACCTATCTTTCCAATTGAATTTGAGATCAAGACTCTAGGAATGACCCCAGAAATTGGACTGGATCTTACGGAGATATAGACACAGTGCTTACAACAGCTCAATGAGTTATATGAAGCATGCATGTTCTCCCTTCAATGCACAATAGTTATTCAACAATAGAGAGCTATCTTGCATGATAAGCATATCAAGAAGAAATCCTTCCATAAAGGTGATTGGGCACTTCTCTATGATTCCAAATTTCAGGATTTTTCTGGAAAATTGCAGACAAGGTGGTTGGGACCATATGAAATCAATGAAGTTCATGATAATGGCACTGTCACATTAGTTACCATCGACGGGTATGGTTCTCCTTTTCTGGTAAATGGACATCGACGACGACTCTACCATCATCCGCTTTCAAAATAATCATTTTGCCAAGAAGTAAGTAATGATCCTATTGTTCAAATTTTAGTTGGCTGGGAAGGTAACCCAACAACTTCAGTTCCATGAAATTGTTTTCTTTCCATCAATGTACATATTGTATATAGTTTTCTTTAAAGATCTGATTGAGTTTTTTTTACTTCCTAGGAAAGTCATTATAAAGAGTTTTGGAGAACAAAAACTAGAAAAGATGATTTCAATGAATACAATTAGCACTCTTTTATGTTCCTTATTCAAACTTCAAATTTCTACTGTCTCACTTTGAAAAATCCATCGAATATAAACCTTCTTTTACACAGAGATGAATATGTCATGTTCCACAACAAAACATAGGGTGAATGCCTTAAAATAATGTCCAACTGTAGTAAATAGAAAATGAATGCATGAAACTAACAAACCATCCAATACTTCGATCATTGAATAAACCTACCCATAAAAAAATTGAATTAATTTAGTTGATGACTAATCAATCCTAGATTCGCTAAAACAAAAATGTCTGTAGGAGGTTTCCAATTTCCTAATTAGATGGTTTAAAATTTGAACATCATTGTTTCCATTCATTCGAATGTAACAACTATCGTTCCCTTTGTTTTGATTGATGCTCCCTTTGCGGCTAGTGTCGTTCTTTTGAACAGAACAACTGTCGTTCCCTTTGTTACAATTGGTGTTCCCATTACGGGTAGTGTCATTCATTTGAATGGAACAACTGTCATTCCCTTTGTTTCAATTGTCGTTCCTTTTTGCGAGTCATATAATTCATTTGAATGTAACAACTTCCATTCCCTTTCTCAATATTTTCATTCCTTCTTTCTGGGTAGCATTGTTCATTCGAAAAGAAACAACTGCTATTCCTTTATGTGGTTGTTCCTGTTGTTGTTCCTTTCCTTTGAAAGTAACGATTTTTCACCAACAACACGTCCTTCTGATACGTTTAGCCACTCCTTTGGGTATGAACTTCACTAACTAATTTTCAACAACAACACTTCTAATTATCGTAGTAACTATTTGTCATTTTATTTTGTGGTATATCTAGCATACCTTATGGAATTGTTTTTGGATTGATTTCTCTGAATTATCTTAATATTGTTCATGATCCTTAACTACCATAATTTGTTACTTTTCCCTATATATATACATATACTTGAATGATAATTTGCCTTCACATCATAATAAGGAGTCTAAGGAACATTTTTAGTTTCCATTGTTACACTTCTTATGCCATCCCACACTCTTAAGGAGTAGATGAGCCTCCCTTAATAAAGCCTAAAAAAAAAGAGACAAAAAGATAATAAAAAGATAATAATTAAATATAAATAAAGAAAATAAACTTTTTCCACAAAGGATAGGGCATCTCATCATGAGCCAAACTACCATGATCACAAGAGAATAAAATAAGTGACATTCCCACTGTGGCTACCACACCAGGGCAATGGCCTTTGGCATTTAGCATCAAAGGACAAGAGGTATCATCACAAGATGACTTGTTCACTTAGGTTACGATCTAGTGAGTGTCATTGTCGTTATCTAGATACCAAACTAGGATGGTGGTATTTTTGGGAAAATATGATTCAATCTATTTATTGAGGATATGGGTTCATCTATGGGTTAAAAGGAAACCTTGTCGACGCTATGGACGCCTGCTGGCAGCAGTGGCTCTGCCTGTGGTATGGAAGTTTATCTTAAATACCCTAATTTGTTTTTTTGTTCCTAGACTTCCTTTCTTAAAAAAGAGGATATCGTTCCGGTTATATTCAAGACAAGGGAAAGTAACAAAGTTATGACATGTGGAATATTTATAAAATGTGAACAAATTTAGACTACTCGAAATATTCTTCCTTAAACATATTTGAAAAAGGGTATTTGAACTTGTACTTCCCACAAAAGGTGTGATTATCATTCATGATTAACATTAAAGTGATTTGAAAGTTATTAAGGATTGTTCTCCCAATGGTGGTGGTGTATTAATTACCTATCACTTGACTGACCGCCATCATTAAGCTCACACATATCGATGGTTGAGGTCGATATTTTCATTTATCAGGGGGTGAATACTCTGCATGATTATTGATAGACCGTAATGATTACAATTAATGGGAAAATTCGTATTTCAATATACCATTGTTGTTCTATATTTTTTACCATTTCTAGTAAAATTTTCTCATAAGTTGGTCTAACTAAGTTTGTAGTTTGGAACGATAGTTGTTCTCACTTGTTTACAGAAAACATGGGATCCTGAAGAATCCATCGCTATCCCACATTGTTGTAAGTAACTGACCAAGCAAGGGAAATATTACATCGTATGGGATGGACAAAATACTTCAACAGATTGCATGGATTCGACATAAATGTCGCACTAGCATTTTTCCAAAACTTACAGGGAGGAGTCTTAGTAATTCAAGGAATACAAATTTCGGTTATTGATGCCATTATAGCTGAGATAACAGGCCTCCAAAATGAAGGAACACAATGGATTGGGAAATATATCTCACTCACGGAGGATGTAGAGTCCTTCTCAGAACCAGGAGAAGAATTCGACAAAAAGGGGAAAGGCCTCAACCCCTCTTCTATCAGCGAACCATGGAGAGATCTAGGTGGCATAATACAGATATATATCACATGTGACGAGAGATATGATGTGGTGATACCTAGCCACCTCAATTTACTGGCAGCATTGAAAAAAAGGTCAGTGATAAATCTACCATGATGCATGAATTTACCGCAAGAACCCAGAAGGACAAAGACCCTGTCAATGTAATTAGTCACCACAGGTTAGTAAAATTGATAATAAACAGGGCCTTAAACCATACACCAATAACTTGGGGACACTTAATTGAGCCCGATAGGCCCTACAAATTGAGCAACCTGAAGTCCACCATGAAATTCCCCCACAAGGAATTGAGGCAGTCCAGACAGAAGGAGATAATTCCCAAATTGAAATTCAAGTACCCCAATCCCAAATAGAAACAAACATTACTGAGTTGGCAGAAAATCAGAGCATCCAAGGAGGGACATCAATGAGGAAGAAACAAAGAACAATTCATGTTCCTGCAAACTCTTTAAAAGAAGAAGGGGTAAAAAGATAGTACAACCTAAAATCACTCAGGAAACTAGGCAAGAAGAACAACCCTCATATGAAAGCACTCAGAAAATTGTACCAAAAAAACAACCATCACATGAAATCCCTACAGAACAACACGATGATTTATTCAGAAGATATGAAGTAGAGATGGCCCAAGTACTGGGGAATTTAGGGATATCACTTACTAAAGATATAGGCAGGTCTGGAGAACACCAAGAACCAACTACTTCTCATTCAAACCCTATCTTTGATCTTTCTGATATGGAGATTCCATCTCTTGAAGATACAGAACAACGAGAACCTCACATTAAGGTAAACAGTCCTCTAGGAGAATGGGAGCACCCAGAAGATACAGGGAAGCAGTTACCAGTTGATCAAGGTGGGGAAGACCTTGAAATTCCCCATAGACAGGAAGAAACAGTAGGTAAAGCAAACAACAAAATCAAAAAATTAAAATATGAAAACAAGATATTGAGGAAAAGGGTTAAGAAAATAAAAGTATTAAAACAAAAAATTGGCAGATTGAAAGAAACAATTAGACACGTTAGGGAGCAGTTGGAACAGGATGACAAAGCCCATCGGAAGAAGAAATCTAATAGGGTTAGAGTGCAGGGGAGAAATCCACTTCCCAGAAGGATAGTTCACACCTATTATGTTGGAACACAAACAAAATTTCATGCTCCTTTAGAAACAGTTGAAATAGAAACTCAGACACGGGTTCCAGGAATAGAAGAAATAACTATTCAAACTGAATGAGTGTTTCCTACTGATTTTCCTAGTCCTTTGAAATAAATTGACATAGAAACCCAAACATATCCTCCAACAACAATAGAGGCAATTGTTCATATTGAGGAATCATTTCAGTCCCCTGAACAGGATGCCATTATTAGCAGGTTGGAAGCATAACTGATGCAATCCCAAAAAACCCTAACTCAATGCAGAAGTGAAATGGTCTTAGTGGTAGACCATCATAAATTTGTTAGACAACTTCAATCCATGTCAGCAACAAAGAATTAGACCTTTTTTGAGTTTAGTGGAGCTAAAGAAAAGGTGAAAAAGGTGCAGGGCCATCTACATGGAGCATTGGAGCAGATCAAAGAAATGTTCTCTGTTTATTCTTATATAGTATTTTGCAGGTCCCCTGCTAATAATTACACCTTATTTCTATTAGAACATTATCTGTTGCTAAGAGTGAAAGCTATTAGAGCAAGAAGACCTTTTGACTTCACCACTGCTTCTAATTTTGTTTCATGTTTTAGAGAACAAGAGGATGGAGTACAATACTTTATGTCTGAACTATACCTTCACAACTTCATCCTAGGAGAAAATAGAAAAGAGAACCCAAATCCTTTCATTGGGGACATATAGTTTCAAGCATGCTTGTCTTTTTCTGAAAACCTAACCAGGTGGGATAAAGCACACAAGGTTTTCATGAAAAGGGAGTATGGACTAGACCTATGGATTGGAGGGGAACCTCCTAAATCCCTTGATACCATTATGCAACACAGAACATTCATGAAGAGGGAGAAGTTTGTAGAATCTTTGGCTCCCATCCATAGACATGTTGTACATTCAGGTCTATAATAGTTTAGAGAGATTAAATTAAGATGGAATGTCTCCTCAAACCAAGTCAAGAACAGGGAACCATTTGGTTTCAGAAATTTTCACGTAGCCACCTTCAAGTTAGAGTGGTATGCTAGAATGATCCTGGATGAAGGGCCTACCTGGATTCAATGCAGGTACAGTTCTCCCATTATTTGGTATCCTCCAAAGGGTTATCAGAGTAATTATGAAAATATTAAGAAGGAGGAAGATGTTGCTTTTGAAGGGCTTAAAGGTAAGAATGGGTTCATGAGACCTAGAGAAAAGGCCTCCCCTCCCTTCAGTCTCATTTCTTTACATGTAAAATATCTTATTGCATGAGGACATGCAAAAAGGTAAGCTGGGGGGTATGTTGGTTTGAGGAAAAGGTATAAATATTCTCCTTATTACTTTGATTTGTGATATATTCTTCATTGAATTTTCTATTTATTTGAAGTAATTAGGAAAGAAAATGGTTAAAAATATTTTAGGAAACAATATTGAGTGATATTAGATATTTTCTTAACGTTGGTTTGAATTGTTGTGATTTTATGTATAAATGGACAATTGATGTTATCTAAATATGATTGAGAAGATCATGAAGATGCATGGGCCATTAAAGATCGAAGGAATCATGCATAAAGAGGTTTAAGGGAAGATTGACTTTTTTTTTGCAATACTCATAAATAGTAAAAGCAATCCTGAGGATCTATAAATCCTCAAGATAGCTTAATTTACTTTTTTCATTGTAATATATAGAGGATGATGAACAATAGAGAGATATCTAAGTAATGTAACCAAGAATTCAGATTTCTTAATTGTTGACATTCTGTATAGCAATCCATTGTAAATGAGTTCTCATTTATGGAATTAATGAAAGCCTTGAGTGTTTTGATCATCTTTGCGTACTGATTTTTTAGTAGCAGTACCTTCTAAAGGATGTGGGCCCAGTCAGAAGGAATTACTATCTCATCTGTAATCGTATCAATTATGTTTTAGTTCTATGATTTGAATTTCCTTGTAACACTTAAAATAAATTCATGAGTCTGTTGATTCTTTTATGAATTGGTTATGTTCTTCATTTATAGAGGATAGATGTTTTTGTTGGCCCTTGGGTATGAATTAAGGAAGAAAGAGAAGAATAAGGAAAAGGAATGGCAAAGTACGAACTACGCGGAAGGCACAGTGATTGAGATTGGGTCGTAGTGGGTCAAAGAACCATAAAAGAAGGAGCGAAGTACAGGACAGCAAGTCGTTGGATGAGAAGATCAAGGAAGAAAGATCAACAAAGGATATGGATCGTGGACAACTCAACAAGTGGAAAAATCCATCAACAAGTGCTTTGGAGAACCTCATGTGAAAGAAGGAAAGACAGGCTGGTGAAGCCTGAAAAACATGTGTCAAGTGAACTTGGGGTTTTAGTCACCCAGGGTCTTGAGATTTAGGGTTTTGACACCTAGGTTTCGGCCTGAGGTTGTCCGAGAATCATTGTAATGTATAAATCAAGGTCTAAGAGAGTCGGGTGGGGTTCATCATTGGTTCATTCTAATTCCGTCGTTATTGCTATTCTTGTGTGATTATTGTTCTATTGTGTGTGAGAGAGAAGTGTTGTGTGTGAGAGAATTCTCGTATTGTAGATATTCAATTGGGTGTGAATATAAAAAATGTAGTTGGGTGCACAGGGAGGGGAGATAGAGAAAGAGAGGAAGAGAGAAAGAGAGAAATATTTGCAAGCTAAGAGCGCGATAAAACTGTATGCTTTCATCTAATATATTATAAAGCATAGTTATGTGGACGTATCCCTAGGGAGAGGGTGAACCACGTATATCTTGTGTTTTGTGTGATTGATGTTGTGTTCTTTTGCCTCTGTTATTTTTTTATTCCATTACTGTGGTAGATCTGAGATATAGCTCGCACAGTAGGCCTAAAGGAGATAAGGAATAACTAGATTGTTGTGTGTTATTGTTATGGATCCACTTTACATTTATTTTGCTTGTAAACACTTGTGTCTTGCAACCCCCTATTTCTACTTTAGGTGAGACTGCATATGCTTCGTAGGTGTTTCTAAAAGGGCCAATACTTAGGGATTGTTGGTGTGTTGTTAGATATGAACCCCGGGTCTACCCATGTGCCAACAAATGATTCTATTTTTGAGACTAGGATCATCTTGAGGGAATGTCAAGGTGGTTTCCATCGAAGACAAAGATTCAGAAGTGGATAGAAGAACAAGATAAATACTTCACCGAAGCATAGAACAAGAACCCTAATCTTAGTATAGAGGATTGGTTGGGAAGATATATATTTACTGATATCCATGAGATTTTATTTGGAGGAATTCATCAGAAGCTATATGAGTGGCTAGCCAGATTAGAAAATACCCAGTTTGAGATCAGACTCATACCACCTATGGTTTGGATGATGACGCTGGTCAAGAAGGTCAAGAGAGTTTACAACGTTGTGTCAAGAGTAGTAGATCACTGGTTTGATATCACTATTGGAGGGTATAATACTAAGTTTGTTGTTGACAGAGTAGAGTCATATAACTAAGAAGAGAGATATTTCTTTAAGGGACCTCGAGGAAAATTTTTACACTTTTTAAAGTTGAATATCAAGATGTTATTGCATGAGAAGCAAATCTTTAATATACAATAATTTTTCAGATTTTTTAAGCTAATGTTCAAGAATTCAGACAGCGACAACGACACAGAGGTTGGACATATGCCCAGTGGGAGATCATTTATAGAGGTTCCTCTTGTGAACCCGTTTGAGGAGAATCATGAGTCACTAGTACAGGAAGAAGGGTTCTACAGTGGATAAGAAGAAGATCTATTGAACGAGGATTATTTAGAGTCCGCTAGGGAAGAGGAAGGAAAGACTGAAGCACCTCGCAGGGAATAATCAGAGACTTCAGGGACTGTACCTACTATCAAAGTAAGTACTATCACTCCTCCTGTTGTTTTAGCATCATTAAGTAACCAGAGTAAACTAAGTTATCAGAGCACTCAAATCACTGGTACAAGAAGTTGAGTACCTATTCAGTCAATAAGTCTAGAAAGATCTATGGAAGGTGAGATGAGGCTACCTATCTTTAGAGGAGATGGATCTGAGGATCCCGACCAACATTGGTTTCTATGTGAATCTGTATGGAGTATTAATAATGTCAATGATGAAGCTATTAAAAGAACCCAGTTTAGCACCACCTTGAGAGACCGCGCACTAAGCTGGTACATGAAGTTTGTTAAAGGAGTGACACAACGTAAAATGCTGAACGATATCAAGAATGTGTTTACCCTAGAATTCAAGAAACGCAAGTTGGAGTCACAATGCATTACAGAACTGAAAGAAATTAAGTAGAGAGTAGTTGAACATGTGTGGGAGTTTGATCATAGGTTTAAGACCTTGATAGGTCGGTTGAGTTTTTAGATTCCATATGAACATAACAAGGAGTGGTTCATTTCTACCCTCTTGCCACACATCTGAGTTCCTCTGATGAAAACAAATATCACTTTGAAGGCTGAGGCATTGGAGATCACCATGAAGCTAGAATCAGGGGAGAATCTAGCTCAAGTATGAGTCAAATAACTAGCTTATCATTGCAGGTCGAAGATATGAATAAAGAAAAGGTAAAAGATAAAAGAGAAGACATATGGTGTATCAGATGCAAATCAGAGGGTTGTGATAAGGAACATTGTCCCTTATTTAATGAGTACTTGGCCTCTAGATCTCAGAACCCATTGAAGAAGGTCACTGTACCCTAGTGTGAGGTATGTAGAAATTGACATCGCCCTGGTGAATGTTACTATTTGAAAAAATATGTCCAGACACCCACAAATGTGTATTGAACATTCTGTAAGTCAGTGGGGCATGATGATAGGGATTGTAGATCTTATGACCTCTTTCATGAAAGCTCAAGGGATGTATACAAAATTCAAGACGAAGTATAGCAGGAAGGAAACACTGTGTAGTTTAATTCCCCGGGAAGAGGAAACTTCAACCCTCATAGTGGATTTAGAGGAAGAGAACGAGGAGGAGGTATGGGTTTAGGTTGAGGATAGATCATTTGTCATAACTGCACCCAACCAGGTTATTTGGAAAGGGACTGTCAGAACCCTTGTACCACGTGTAGCTACTGTAACTGATTTGAACATGTTATTGAGGAATGTGCAACATTATTGGCTAAGCTTCATGAAATATGGGGTGGGAGCTCACAAGTGCAACTGATATCAGCTGAACCTCATGGAGAGGACCCCAGAGTCACTGTTATCATGAGAGGAGGTGCTTCTACAAGAGAAGACAGAGTGACTCCGGAGAAGAATACAAAGTAATATAGGGTTAGAAGAGCTACATAGAAGACACATTTGTTCGATCCAAGGAGGGAGAAATAGACATTTGAGGAGGCTCGAAGAGAATTTGGAGGAGAATGGGGCTATTCATTGAAGGCACAACCAGAAGTGAAAGAATATGGAATGCCTCTGGCATTTGATCAATCTGCCTCGCCTGGAGAGGGAAAAGAGGTAAGTAAGCTTGTAGGATTCTTGTATACATTTATTGATTTAATTAAGGATGAGAAGGTTGTACAAGAATTACAACACCTCATAAGTCAGTATGAGATAGGAAGAGTGGAACCTATGTTGAATAGGGTTGTGAACCAAGTATCAAGAAAGAGAAGGACAAATAAGGAGTAACACCTCAATGTTTAGATTGGAGACTGTGCTATAGAATATGTGGTCCTCGACTTGGGGTCAAAAGTGAATTTCATGACAAAGCAGACATGGGCACTGATCAGGAAACTGAATCTGATTTACTCTCCTATCAGGCTCAGAATGGTTAATCATCGGGTGGTGAGCACTTTTGGAAGACTAGAGCATGTCCATGTGGACATCGATGGGGTAAGGACATTTGTAGACTTTGAAGTCATTGATATTGTGGATCATGGATTATTTTAAGGATGGAAATTTATTTTAAAATGTAAAAACCTTAGCGAATCTTACTAATCCTTCATATCTCAACTATAAATGTTTGGCAATATTTTTGTAAAAATAATCAAATTTCTAAGTATTTTAAATAGTTTTTATAAAATTTTGGCAATTTTTGAGGTAAAATAATTTTATCCTATAGAATTTAGGTGAATAATTTTTAAAATAGCGAATCTCGTTTTTGTAAAAACCATAGAAAATTAGCCCATGAGCGAAATTTATCCCCTAAAATCATCCATGTTTTGGATGAGAGCTATTCTTATCCTGCGTTGTTGGGTGTTGATTGGGCCTTCAATAATTCAACTGTGGTTGATATAAATAAGAGGAGAATGACATTTGAGGGTAATGGCCTCTAGTTCATTGCACCTCTGGACCCTGACGAAGGTCATAGGTACACAAAGCCAATCAGAGAAGAAGATCACACATATGAACTAGAAAATATTTACAAGTTGACAACAAGATAGAAGGATTACATTAATCCTACAGTAGAAGGGAGCTTGAGTTGGCAAAGTGAGAGTGCATGCTCCTCAGACTCAGAAGAAGCATTGGAGAACTAGTAGAATAAGATGTATGAATGTTTTGTGAGCAGGTGTGCCGGATTGACCAGGGAAGTTCGCTGGATCAACACAAAAGTAAGTAGCCTGCCCACATTTGATGGTTTGAATCATTTAAAAAAAAAATTAATGGAATTTGAAGAAATTGTACCAGCACAACAGAGGTTGTTGGCACTAGATGAAGCCTTGAAAGTAACTCCGATGAGATGGTTGGGAACACATAAGAATAACATCACAGAGTGGGTGCAATGTCGCACTTTGATGACAGTGCACTTTTTAGATCAGATCGAAGGGTGTGAAGTGCACTATATAGGTCATAGATGCCTGAAAACCCATGTGCGAAGTTGCAAGGAGGCCTGGAGAAGAATTCCTCAAGAACAATGGGTGCACAATTTGATTAACACTTTGGGTAGAACACCTATCAATTGGTATCTACAAGCTGAACTGCACCTCACCACATCAGATTGGGATGGTATGACTCAGAACTTTATCACTACATTTTTGTTTGAAAGTCAACACCCTATAGTATATCAGGCGTTACAAGTTATAAGGTAGAATGTCTTTGAGTAAGTACCTAACCCTCCTTTGGAGCAAGAAGAGGATGAATGGACTGCACCTTTTTCAGAAATTACAGGGTTGTTACAATATAAATGTTTATGAAGATGATGATCCTAGGAACGTGAACATCACAGAAACTGAAGGACAGAGAGACATAGAAAAGCCTGAGGTTGAACTATCGTTTATTGGGAATCCCATTAAAATCAAGAAAGTTAACATTGGAATGGAGGAAACACCCAAACTCGCAAATGTTGGAGATTATTGCGACGATGCTACCATTGATAATATCACAGAACTACTACATGAGTATCATGACCTTTTCCCAACAAAATTCACAGATATGAAGGGCATTAAAGGGCCCATGGGGGAGATGAAGATTCCCTTGAAACTTGATGCAAGACTAGTCAAGCAGAGACCATATAGATTGAATCCTAAATACAAGTAGAAAGTTAGGATGAACTAGACAAAATGTTGGAAGCAGGAATCATAGAACCTATTGAAGAATCAAAATGGGTCAGCCCTATGGTGGTCCAAGACAAGAAGTCAGGATAGATTAGAATCTGTGTAAACTTGAGGAAACTAAACGATGCATGTTTACATGATCCCTTCCCTACTGTTGGGACCACATATTGTACCTTTTTGCCCATACTTTTTGCCATTATTATACCCTTCATCACCTGTATTTAGACTCATATTATCACTTCATCTGATCACTCCAAGGT
>SNQJ01S0029261.1:136056-173303 GCA_010110895.2 Picea sitchensis | reverse complement strand
GGAATTGAGCATATATAGTGCGCAACTATCTTTGAAACAAAAGACTTCCCTGGGTTGATAATTTATGTTTCACTTGGTTGTTTGAAATTAATTAAGCAATTATAGTGACCAACACCTACATCGTTCACTGATGAAGTGGTAGACAATGTTGGAGGACATGAAGTCTACTCTCTCACCGACGAATTTTCAGGGTATCACCAGATCAGGATTCCCAAGGAATATCGATATAAGACCACACTTGCAATAGAATGGGGATCTTTCCATCACACAATGATGCCCTTCGGACTGAATAATCCACCAGCCATCTTTTCCAAGCTGGTGGTCGAAGCATTCAAGGAGTTTTTACATAAATTTTTAGAAGCATATTTTGATGATTGGACTGTTTTTATCTTATTAAAAGATCACATCGAGTGTTTAATACTAATGTTGGATAAATGAAGGCAATTTTAGATTTCCTTGAACTTGAAAAAGTTAATTTTCTTGTCACCTTTTGGAGTATTGCTAGGACATATTGTATGCAACTAGGGGTTGTTGGTAGATCCTTCCAATATCACCATTATTGTTGATCTACCTCCCCCTACTTAGGTGAGATAGATGTGCACTGCACTGGGACATACAAAATACTACAAGAAGTTCATCAAATCCTATGCACATATAGAAACACCCATTGAAAAGTTGGTAAAGAAAGATCATCAGTTTCAATGGGCAGAAGAATGCCAGTAGAACTTCAACACACTCAAACAGAGAATGGTTACTGCACCTATCTTGGTTTTCCCACACTCGAGCAAAAAATTCCATGTACATGTTAATGCCTTGTCCATTTCATTATGAGGAGTGTTATCACAACCAGGAGCAGGAGATATTGATAACCTGTTAGCCTTTTCTAGCAGGAAACTTTTTACAACCGATATAAATTACACTACCACCGAAAGAGAAGGACTAGCTATGGTGTATGTGCTGCAAAACTTTTGACACTACTTGTTGGGAGGACATTTCAAGATGTTCAAAAATCACTCTACATTGAAATACTTAGTCAACAAGCCAATGTTGGGGGGAAGAATATACAAATGGCTATTGTTATTTCATGAATATGATTTTGATATTGTGGTCAAGCCAGGGAGAATGAATAAGGGACCTGGCCACTTGTATAGGTTAGAGCATGGAGAGGAACCAACTAGCTTGGAGGATACCCTACCAAATTAACAATTGTTGGCCATTAGAAGAGTTGATGATCACTTCACAGAGATAGTATAGTTCCTGTCTATAGGAATGAGACCTAGTGAATATACAATTATCGAGAAGAAATAGCTCATAGTTCGTGCTGCATACTTTTCACTTATAGCTGGAGAGTTATACAAGATGGGACCAGATGATGTATTAAGGAGATGTGTTATGGAGGTAGAGAGACCATTGATCCTCACAGAATCACATGAAGGCATCCTAGGAGGACACTATGCAGGGAAAGAAACAATGCAAAAGATTCTTAGAGCTGGCCTTTGGTGGCCTACTTTACACAAGGATTATAAGGAATACTATAAGGCATGCGAGGTATGTCAGAGAGTTGGGAAACCTCCTAGAAGCGATGAGGTTCCCTTAGCACCACCACTAACCTTACAAGAATTTGAGAAATGGGCCATTCATTTCATGGGACCTGTTGTTCCTGAGTTTATACTTTAAGGATGCAAAGTATACCATCAAGGAATCTGTAATGTTTAAAGGAATAATTTGAGAATAAGAATTTAAAAGGAAAGGTGTAGCAGAATCCGTTTCTCAACTATATCTGTCTTGCTTCCTGTTGTTATTAGATGCTAATGTCTATCTATCTCTTGAAATCGGCTCTAGATCACTGACATATAAAGCTCCTTCATGGGGGGTTCCAAAAGTTGATTGCAATGGAGTTAAGGAGGTGATAGGACTACTGAGCTTTGTTGATGTTGTTCCTCCTATCTTTTCTGGATCATCATTAATGATTTCTGGAGTTGTTTCTAGCTCTTTTCCTCTCTCTGTTTTCAATTCTCTTGTTTGAGAACTCTCTGTGTCTTGGGAAGGTATCTCAGTATTCTTCAACTTACCTTTGGTATTTGCTTTATCCTGTGTATTAGTTTCAAACCCTGGAGGGGGCCCTTCCTGTTCTGGCGGTGGGTCGAAACTTCACCCTGCAAACTCTTAGGTATGAAACTTCATCTATGGCTCTGAAAATATGAAAATTTGGTCTGTGAGTCAGGTGGCATGGCCTGTACTCTATTTAGTACCTCTTCATAGGATTTAACATCCTTAAATATATCATGATAAATAGATGCTTCATGTTCATACGCCTTTAGATTACAATGCATGAAATGCCTACTTATTACTTGGTAGGGGTCATATTTTCTATGCCTAATATCTGCTAATTTCACTTCTTCTAATGACTCAGCCTCTACCTTAGAATGGCCTAAATTTAATAAAGAAAATTTCCCAACATGAACAGGGAAAGACGACCATGACTTCTTCTGAGCTGCTTTTAATTCTAATCCAACACCGCCCTTTACTATCTGATGGGCTACCTCCCTGCACACCAATCTGTCCGGTAGGAATTTAAGGAGTGCATGAGGGGGAATGGAACAACCATAAACCCTAATGTAGGAAAACATTTCCTCAATAAACCAGTCGACAACTGCTTTAAGATTTTCTATGATTTCATCAAAAATGTGAGGGGGTTCGCATCCAAAAACTATTTTGTGCATAGGAATTATAACAAAATGACAAACCTCATAAAATGCATCTTTAACATTTTCTTCCCAAAGGCCAAGTGATATTTATGAATGGGTTCTGAACAAGAAATGTTCCAACTCCAATTCATTAATGGAAAGGGAGTCACATAACAGATTGCATCCATAATGTATGCAGACATATAAAAAGCTACTGGTTGTCCCTTTGATTTTGCTGCTTTGTAGTTTAAGATTTCTTTTGTTAGGTTATCTGACAAAATATTATGCCAGTTAAAGTCATTTCCTTCTGAATCTTCCTCTAAAAAGGGCACCCAATCTGCATGAAAATGACAGGGATCTTTTCTCCCGAAAAGTCTACATAACATAATGGATACATATACCTTGTATTCATTTAAGGAAGTTGTAGCATAAATCCCATGGGAATCAACTCTAAATTTTGTTGGACACCTCGCCCATTCTCTAATCATATCATGATATGTCTGGTCTACCTCAATACATTCTTTTCTCTGAAACTCTGCTAAAAATTCAGTATTAAAAGTATGTTTAGGATTTGGCGAGAGTTTGTACATTACTTGTATGTGTTCTGGCTTGAATGAGTCAATGATAGCTCCTTGGTCATTTAAAGTGATCCTTGTTGGGATATCGACCTTATCCAGAGCCCAACTGATCATATCAGTGTATTCCACGAGCCTCGGGCACGCAAAGATCTTATGAAGCTCTGACTCAGCTATGTCCTAGAAATGATTTTCAGAATCAGGATGAGCATTCTCAAACTCGTATTCTAGCAATTCAGAGATTTGAGTCCAAGATTTAATAGAATCTATAATGTGTGGAGTGGTTTCGGAGATAATATCTCCTTCCTATGCGTTTTCATTCTTCTTTGGTGCCTTTTTGGGTGCCATGACTTCTTCATTTAATTGAAAACCTGTCACAGAAAATAGATGAACGAGCTCATCTTAAAATGAAAACATAGACATTCGAATGTTTATTTTGAAAACATTTAAAAATGACAAGATTTACACAACTGTCACAAATTTAAAGCTCTTAGTGTGGAAGATATTTTTTCGAGATACGCATTTAATGTCCGTATTTAGGCGCCTTCGGGTTTTTAAAGAAAACGAGAAACCTACTTAATCGGAAAGTGAAACATGAATGAACACTTAAAGAATGATTACCATTAATATTGTTTTTGAAAAAAGGTTAATTAGTGTTAATCATAGATTAAAGCTGAAAACTTCGCTTTTCCGGGTTTCAGAAATCCTGATGTCAAGAGGTATGTTATCAATGAAAAACGATTTCCGAGATTGCGAAATCGTGAAATCGCGATGTTTTAATTAAGATTTAAACTCTTTTGCACATTAATTAATTGAGATTAGACGTTTTTGGGATTTCGGAAATCCTGATGTTGAGAAGTATGTTATCAACGAAATACGATCTCCAACATCGCGAAATCGTGACAACTTGCTTTTTTAAACAGGACTTAACTCATCTTAATTAACTAACTAATCATGATTAAGGCCAAAACATGATTAGTTTCATTTAACGTGAACTGTGGATCGTGGTTTCGTAATTGGAGATTTCGGGAAACATGATGACAGGAGATGTGATCTCACTGAACCACGAATCCCGAAATCACGACATGGTTATCTTCTCTTATAAGAGAATTAATTAATTCATGTTTTAATTAAGATTTTAACATTTCAGGAAATTGGGGATTGGGATTTCGTAATTCGATTTGCGTCGAAAAAAATTTTGGTAGCAAACCCCGAACCCCAAAAATTCTTTTAAGCTTAATTTAAAAATTGTTAGTTTTAAAATTTAACAAGTTTTAAATAATTTCAAAAAAAAAACGTCGGGATTCTTATAATTTTTGTAAGCCTTTTTTCCCTTTTATTATCTGAAAAATTAAAAAATTTAAAGAAAAATGTATCGTGTACTTAGAAATGACATGAAACTCATGTTTTATGAAAAGCCAAAACCTGAAAAAGAAAAATTTAGGCCTTAGGGATAAAAATTTAAGATCTGTTTCAACATAGGCTCCAACTGGGGACATCGTCTCCTTGTGGGACGAGGAGAACATGTAGACTCAGTGCCTTCATTGGGTAAATGGTGTCAAGGGTTTATCACTGTTGAAACTCCTAAAGGAGAGGAAAAAGAGGAAAAAGAGATTTCATTTCAACTTCTGAAAATCTTTTCAAAACTTCTTATTTGCTTTAAATTCAGTTGTAGTCTTCTTCATAATATTCTCCTTCTCATTTGAAATTAAGTTAGTATTCATATGATCAAAACAATCTTAGGAAACTCAATAGATTTGTAAATTTCGGCTTGCATCAATCGAAATAAAATTTATAATTTTAATTGGGGAGCTCTATCTTGACTTAAGATGAAAATCCGGTTTCGAAAAACTGGTAACTAGAATAGAGTGATAGATAAGTATGACAACCTTACAGACACCTCAGATATTGCTTCACTACTAGCGGGCCTGTTCAGTACCCTGGTGAAGTTATCTGTCCCTTTTGTACTAAATTTCCTTTCACCGCTTCGAGTGCTAATTATAAATTTATACTCAGATATTGCTTCACTGCCAGCGGGCTTGTTCAATACCCCAGTGAAGTTATCTGTTTCTTTTATATTAGATGAGGGTGATCATTTAAATGAATTTCATTTCATTGCCTTTGGGACTATATGGGGGCAATCAAAAATGAATTTCCTTTCACCATCTGTCTTATATTTAGCTTATAAATACGAAGTGGGGGCAATCAGTGATACTTAGAATATCAGGGGTGGTTATCTGTGTAAAAATTTACAATAGAGGTTTGTCAACCTGTTTTGATTACTCTAGACCAATCTTTTCTCAACTTTAAAAACCCCTTAGTCTGTAGAGAAAAAAAGGAAAGATTATTTTCAGGGGTTCTCTTTTGAGCATGCTTAAATCCTCAAACAAACTGTTAAGAAACCTAACAGAGTCAGAATCAACCTAAACATAACTACTTTTAGTCAGAGAATAAGAACTATGAGAACTGGTCTTACTGATTTTTAACTATTTTTCTATTTCAAAAGTTAATACATAATCTCTCCTACTTCGATGGGAAAACCCAAAAAAGTGAAAGACAGAACTGAGGGTATAAAAGGAGATGTCCAACAGTCTGTAAGTCAGAAAACATAGGTTGTAAATTCAAAAATAACCCTTTGGACTCTTCTCATAAAGATTTTTACTTTGTAAGCCTTTAAACTTGTTCTAAGTGAAACCGTTAAGGTTTAAGTATTGAAAAACGCTTTTTATTTACCTATCAGCTTACGGGATAAGCAATGCATTTTTATTTTTTATTTTTATCAAGAAAATGGACTTTGATGTAACTCATAACTTTGCCTTACCATTATCATTTTATTTTTATTTTTTTTAAATAACGAAAAGTACTATCTATCACCTATGTTTTGTCAAATTAATCCTCTGAGTTCAAGGTATCTGTTTGAATCATGTAAACAAAACAATATTAAAAATATTTGTTTTTTGGTATAAAAACTTAACTAATTTTATTTTATTTTTATTTATTTACAAAATGAGAATAGAATTTCTAAAGAAAATTATGAAAATAAAAAACAAAACGATATATACAATGAAAATTTCTGGAAATTAATTATTCCATATAATGTTTTAAAAAACACTCGTTAACAGGGGCATTTAGGATTTTACCATCCAAATTTTCAAGCAAAAATGATTTTTTTCCTTCAGGAGTTGCTACCTTAAATGGTTCCTACCAAATATGATCGAATTTACCATTTTTTCCTGAATCCTCTTTTCGAGCATCTCATCTCAAAACCAGATCCCCAAGGAGAAAATTCTTGTCCTTGGTTTTACGATCAAATAATACGTTCATGTCATCCTGGTACTTCTGCAACTTTTCATCCACTATCACCCTGTGCTGTTGAAATTCAATCAGCTAGTTTATCCTTCTTGTGAGAGGATTCAGTTCTTCCTTCTCATCTTTCCATGGTTTCATTATAGGAAATGTTAGGTTTATAGGCAACACTACATCTATTCCATATACCATTTGAAAGGGACAACTACCGATAGACTTTTTTGTGCCTATCCGATTTGCCCACAGAGCGTATTTTAAATGCAAATGCCAAGACTTTTTATTTTCGTTTAACACTTTCTTGATTATACTGATTAAGCTCTTGTTTGAAGATTCTGCCAGACCATTTCCCTGAGGATAGTATGCTGTGGAATGACCCGGCACAATATTATATTTCTGGAAAAATCTGACCATTGCCATAGACTTAAAATCCTGTGCATTGTCTATGATTATCTTTCTAGGACACCCGAACCTAGAAAAAATATTTTCTTCTAAGAAGTCTATAACCACCGAATCAATAGCCTTTCTTGTTGGGATAACTTCCACCCATTTGGTGAAATAGTCTGTAGTGGTCAAGATCCATCTATGTTGAGCACTAGAATGAGGATTAATTTCACCTATGAAATCTAGTCCCCATTGCCGAAAAGGAGCTTCTGTCTTGACTGGGACCAATGGCATCGCTGGTAGTGTATGTTTTCCTGCAAAAAATTGGCAAGGGTTGCAAGCTCGTATCTTAGCATTGACATCTGGGAAAAGTTTGGGCCAGTAATAACCAGCCCTCAAGATTTTATATTCCAAATCCCTCCAAGCGTGGTGTCCTCCACATACTCCTTCATGAAATTGACCTATAACTTCTTCTATTTTCGACTCGACCAGACAGACCAAGAGGAAGCCAAGCGGGTCTTTCCAATATAATCGTTTTTCAGAAATACAATATTTGATTGCATGTAGCTTTAGCGTTCTATCTTTGGATGGAGACAAGTCAGTTGGACATTTCAATGTCAGTAAGTATGTTACTATGTCCTTGTACCAATTTGATGACGCAAATTTCTCCTCGATTATGTTTTCATCTATTTGGTCCTCAAGTTCATTCACGTCTACCCATTCTTCCTCCTCCTGAGAGTTGTTTATCACAAGAGATCTGAAATTGGATTCAGCTAAAAGTTTAGCTAAACCTTTCCCCTTTACCAATTTTTTCGGTTTAACCTCCAAGTCGAACTCTTGAATTTCGGCAAGCCATCTTCCTCTTTTGCCATCACTGTCTGCTTGAACCAAAATATCTTTTACAGAACTAGTGGGTACATATGCAATCACCTTAGAATGTAAAACATAAGTTCTAAAATCTTTCAATGCTTTTACCATAGCATATGCTTGCGTTTCCATTATATTATATTTGAGTTCAACATCTCATAGACTTTTGCTAAATAAGGCTATCGGTTGCTCGAAACTTTCTTTGTTCTTCTGAAGGAGTACAACAACAAGTGTGTGTTCATATGCAAATGAAAAAATTAGAAAATCTTTGAGATAATCGAAGCTCGCTAGTACTAGCGCCTCACTTATAACCTTCTTGATATGGGCAAATGATGCTTTAGCTTCTGTTGTCCATTTTACTTCACTGTTTTTTCTGAGCATACCTGTAATCAATTTCACAATTTCAGTGAAGTTAGGAATAAATCTTCTCAAAAAAATTATTTTTCCTAAAAATGATTGAATTTCTTTCACATTCCTAGGAATAAATATTGTATCTATAGCTTTTACTCTTTTAGGGTCAATTCTAATTCCATCTCGAGATACAATGCGACCCAACAACTTTCCTTCTTGCATAGTGAAATGAGACTTCTTAGGATTTAAGGATAGACCAAACCTGCGGAATTTTTCAAATGTCTGTTTGAGATGAATCATATGGTATTCATCTGATTTAGAAAAAATAGTAAGATCATCCAAATAGATGACTACAAATTTGTCCCGTTCGCCAACGAAAGCAATATCCATTGCGCGTTGAAAAGTAGCACCTACATTCATCAATCCAAACGACATTTTATCATACATAAACGTATCCCAAGGAGTGGTAAATGCGATTTTTTATTTATCGATATCACTGACGGAAATTTGATTGTAACCTGAAAATCTGTCAATCATTGACATCCTATTATCTCCTACTACTTTTTCAAGAACATGGTCCATTTTAGGTAGATGATAATTATCTTTGAGAGAATATTTATTAAGATTTCTGAAATTGACACACAGTCTAATTTCCCTATTTTTCTTTCTAAATGGGACCAGACTAGCTACCCAATCAGAATATCTCAGTGGTACAATTATCTTAGCATCAAGGAGTTTTTTGACTTCTTGTTCGATAACAGGTAATAAAATGGGGTTAATTTGTCGGAGTTTTTGTTTAAAAGGTTTGACACCAGGTTTGAGGGGTATCTTATGTTCGATCACAAAAGTGTCATTTGTTTTCAGTTCTTCATATGACCATGCAAAAATGTCTTTGTATTTTATTAACAACTCTGTGTATTTATTTTTGTTTTCTGTTGATAGATATTTGTATAGTTTAACCATTCAGGGATTTTCTTTAGTTCCTATATTACAATATTCAACCTCCTCTAGTTGGGGTTGTAGGGTGGTTTTTGAAGGGATATCATCTTGATTAAATAGCCTTTCCAAAGGGATTAGACCCTTGGGAATCTGGTTGTTCTTGAGAACAAGCATTCAGTGATTTTCAATTTTATCGTGAAACTCTTTAGAATCCTCCCCCTCTTGCATGATCCAAATGGGATCATTTTGATTTTCTTGATCGGTATGCATTTCTGCAAATTCATCTAATGATTCTAGAAACTTTCAAAGCTGCTCATCATCTTCAAAGACATACCAATGTTGTATGTTATTTGGTATCGAAGGGAAATGTCTCATTTGTATGTGATATTTTAATTTAAAAGAAGTTGGGGGTGTGAAACTTGATGCAGATTTGGCTAAAGCATCAGCCTGTTGATTTTCAGATCTTGGGACGAAATGAAAATTCACATATGGGAAGAAGCTCTTGATTAAATCCCAGACACAATTCCTATAGGACCGTAATCTAGGATGCTTAGCCTAGTACTACCGATTCACCTGTTTTATAATTAACTCGATGTCACCAAAGACTTTGAGTTTCTTAATTTTCATCCTCCTAGCAGCTTCTAATCCTAGCACTAAAGCTTCATACTCACATACATTGTTTGTACAATCCACATTCCACTGAAGCCTATATGAAAAACGAATAAAAAATTGATCATCGGGAGCCACAAGAAGTGATCCCGCTTCAGCTCCAAGGAAAGGCGAGGCACCATCAAAATACATTTTCCATACACCAGTGCTCTATACATTTTTCTCTATTTCTTTTTTTTCAATTTTTTCTTCTATACAATTATCGTCTACATCTACTTAAAAATCATCATCAATAGATAATATACAATTTCCTATGTCTTGGTCAGCAATACAAACTAGATGATTGTTCGGGTTATCTGGATCACCTACAGTAAATGCCAACCTAGTCTCTCTGTAAAGATGAGTGTATTGTCCTCCGAAAACTGGAATTGTAGCGTATGTCATATCCAGTTGGAGAGATCCTCCAAGATTGCCCCCCCATGATCTAGATAATAGCATACCATACTTTGGGGGAATGTCAGCGACCACTACATCCATAAGAATACTTTTAGCAGGTATTTGAGCCAAACCTACCACTAGGTCTTTAATCATACCTATGCATTTGACTTTCCTCGAATCGAAAGAATATAAGTCACCATAGGGCCTTGTGATTTCAAGACCAAGTTTTTCCATAATTTCCTTTGGCATCACATTGTGGGAAGCTCCGAAATCCAACATACAGTTATGGAGAAGGTGGTCAAATAGGGTTAACGTAATATAAAAGGGGGCCACAGTGTCTCTCACACCTTCGAAGTGTGGACCAAAGACTATGTTTGGTTTATCATCTTCTAAGTTGATGACGTCGACTTGGCTTTCGTCTTCGAAAAAGTTAATCATCTTGTCTATTTGTTTTCTATATATGGGATTTTTAGCTAATTCAACAAGGGGAATAGGAATTTTGATTTTATTTATTTCGCTTTCCAAATTAAAATTTCCTAGGGCCTTGTCGTTTTCGATGTTCGGGGCTTCCATTCCTTTTTTATCATCTTTCCGTTGTGTTGTGGACTTGTTTTCATTTATAGGAGCTTGTGTCTTCATAGGGAGTGTTTCTACTGGTTATGACTGGACAGGTTGTGTATCAGTTGTGTTTCTTTTCGCAGGTTGTTTATCAACAACTTTTAGAGTTGCTTCATCAGTTTCACTTCTTGGAAAAATCCTTTTTGTCGGAACATTTGGGAGACTTTTATGCCTTGGTCTTATATCATATTTTCCCTGTAGTTCAGCTATGATATTATCTATGATATCTTGATATGTGAAATCTTCAGACATATTATTGCTAACATGGTCTTCCAATGTAATTTCTTTACTTAAAGATGCTTCGTAATCCTGTCTTGATAAATAAGGTGATTTATTATCGTCGCCAATATTATTAATATCTTCATCGATTTCTTCAAAATCTCCTAAATCTTCCTCTCCAATAAAATTTTCACTTTTGAAGGGTGTTGGAATTTTTTGATCTTCATTTTTGATTATTTTTTGTAATCCCTGAGGATCAGGATTTCTTCTAAAATCTTTTCTGGGGAAATTATCTCTTTTCGATTTCTCTAGTTCCATTTTTGATATCTTGTTTGAAATTTCTCTAATGACCCTAGCCATCTATTCTGTTCTATCTCCTGAGAATTTTCCCGATCCTGAAGATCCACCTTGTTCTTTGAATTTCCTATTTTCTTTGTTTCCAGTTTCAGTCTTTGCTTTTAATTTCCTTGATGCCATCATGTTTGATTCAATCTCAAGCGCATCATCCTGCATTTTTGTGAGATCCGTTGATCTCCTTTCTCTCAATAATAAGTCAAAGTCAGGATCAAAAGTGCCAATGAAAGTCACTTTTGCTGCAGGTTGTGAAGGTTTAACCTCAATTGGGATTTTATTATACAACTTGTTGAACCTTTGTGTGAATTCTAGAACTGATTCAGAATTTTTCTTTCCAAGGGCTCCAAATTTAGTCAAGCAGTGGAGGTGGTCCTTCCTCTATCGCCATTGTCTAATAAATGCGCTTTCAAGTTCTTCATAGGATCTTAAAGATCCAGCTGCTAAGGATTGAAACGAGGTCCTCACCTGTCCTTTGAAAGTTTGAACGAGGAGTCTAGAATAGACATATTCATGTTCTATTTCGAGGATGTCAGCAAATTGATCAAAAAAGTTTATATGTTCTTGGGTAGTTAGATCCCCTTCCCGTGTAAATTTTGGAAGGCTTTTCATATAATTCTTGGGTAGATCATGAAGAGGAATGGGAAGAACAAGTGGAGCATATCTAGCAGCTACTTTAGCGAAGATTCCAGGAAGTGGTACTTGACCACCTCCAGGGGCACCACCTCCAACTCCAACACCTCCTTGTGCAACCATGGTTAGATTTGAGGATGAAGTTCGGAATGCGTGAGGAGAAGATTCTCAGAAATCAGGGGAAGAAACTTCAGGAAATGAGAATGTATCGTATGAGAGGGGAAGTGAAAGTGATGTTTCAAGAGTTTTTGAAGCATTTAACTACGTAAAGTTAGGCTGACATATAGTATATGTGGGTAAAAATACTTGTTTAAGTGATTTTCATGATTTTAAAATCTTTTCCGGATCAAAGACTAGCGAGGTCTGCCTGCTATCGGGGTTTTTTCTGGTGTTCTTTCGGCTAATAGCTAGTTTAGTTATTGTGGACTCGCCAAGTGAAAAATATTAATAGCCTTAGAAGGTTTTCTATCTTTGTTCACTATCAAAAACAAAAAATGTCAATGTCGTTCTTCCCAGGGAAAATATTCGTTTCTTCGTTCCCCGGCAACGACGCCAAAAAGATATTGTTCCAGATTTTATACTTTAACGTTGTAAAGTATACCATCAAGGCATCGGTAAATGTTTAAAGGAATTATTTGAGAATAAGAATTTAAAAGGAAAGGTGAAGCAGAATCAGTTTCTCAACTGTCTTTGTCTTGCTTCCTATTGTTCTTGGATGCTAATGTCTCTCTCAATTGCAGCCCATGAACGTTCTAATTCAACCCGATTAGTTGTTGTTTGTAAAATGGTATTAAATAGATTCAAGGAAATACTGGTTTGATCTTGAAAGCCAGGTTCAATGTTGGGTTGTCTGCTACTTGGAACAGTCATGGAGGATAAAACTTTATTTATTTGTAAAAGAATTTTAATCAGATGTTACTTCAAAACTTTCCATAGATGAGAATAGGAAAAAATAGTTTTGAAATTCAAAACACTAACATAAATACATTCGAGGTCGTTTCCTAGATTTGTAACAATTTGAGGATCATAAAATAACAAAGAAATACTACAGAAAAATATGAGGCTTTAATCAAGAAAGAATCTCATATTTCGACATATAATAATGAAAGAAAATGAGGTTTCTAATGAAAATTAAGTATTAAGGTTCAAATGATTTATGGGTCTTAAAATCACTGATATCAAATTTCAGAGGAAAAACTGTAAATGATTTGATATCCAAACCAATCTGAACTAGAAATCAATGATGTAGATAACATAAAATTGATTATTCATTAGAAAAACATTGAGAGAAAAATATAATAAAATATAGTAAACAGGGTTGAAGAACACATAGCTACAAATTTGTAGTATTCAAAATCTCATTTGTAATCTATATTATGATGGATTGGAAAACTGTTATTACAATCGGCTCTCAAAAAAATCAAAATCCCTTTCTTAGTCTTTAGAAACTACATTTATACATTTTCATCACAATTTTCTCGTTGGTGACTAACCAACTTACTAATATTAGGGTTACATATAAAAATAATGTCAACCGTTTACATTTTCTTTCTAATTTCTAATGATAAAAACATTTAAAAAAGATTTTAAGCTTGCGTTGACGAACTTCCTTTCTCTGCTTCAATACAATGAACACACTTTCCCAAAAATTTCACAAAATTTCTGGGATCATCTGGTATCTCATTTGCTTCAAACAAGAAAAATCTTTTATGTAATTCAAGTAAACAATTTTCTCTCATCTTCTCTATGAATTTAATAGTTTTCAACTTTAGATTCGGTGTCACCATCCATTTGTTGATCTCTGTGATATTGATTAATTTAATTTTTGAAATCTCTATCTTCATTTCCTCCAGCTCTTATCTGAACCTGAGCTGGTGCTTGGCAATATTAATCTCACCTAATAATCCGAAACAGTCATCGGTTCCAATATTCAATAAAGTTCTTGCTAAGAGATCAAAAACTCCCTAGCAATCATCATTTACCTCTCTGGTTATTCTTTTATATTTGGCTAGGTTTGCTTCCCACACTTTTAATATTATGTCCCCTTTAAACTATTCCGAAATGGATAATTTCTTAATCTTTCCAACTTCCTCCTTTGTTGAGAAGGCCACTACCTTCTGAAAAGTCGTTCTAGCTGCTTTCGCCTCCCTTTCCTTCTGGAAAACATTCTCCAAAGACTTATTTGTTTCTTGAAAATAATTCTAGACTACTTCCAGATTCAAAAACACTTTCTGTTGTTCTTCCTCTATTTTCAAATATAACTCCAATGCTTGTGTCCTGAAATTTTCAAGTTCTACTACTTGACTAGTAATAGAAATAATTTTATCTTGTAAATGTTTATTTTCTTCTCCCAGCTTTTCGACCTATTCCTATGTGATCTGTATTATGTGTTTTGCCTCCTCCAAGTCTCTATTTTTTTTATGAATTTATTGCATGTCCTTTAGTCTAGCTTGTTCTAGACCCTTCTGTATTCCCCAACTGATATTTCTCTCAGTTTCTTTTAATTTGTCTTGCAATTGAATTATTGTTTGGTCTTTTTGTTCGAGCATAGTTGTTAAATTGCTAATAGAATACATATTTGTTGATTCTATAACACCCATTGTACCTTCTAACTCCGTAGCAAATTCTCCATCTTTGAGTTTCTTTCCATCTATAATAACCCTATGCTTTTTAATCATCCCCTCTCCTCTTCGATGAATTTCCTGTTTCAAGACTGCTCTTCACTTTTTACTGAAAAAGTAATCTGATGGGGGGATTTCATCTCTTGAAATCGTCTCTAGATCACTGAAATATAAATCTCCTTCATCGAGGGTTCCAAAAGTTGGCTGCAATGGACTTAAGGAGGTGATAGGACTACCGAGCTCTGTTGATGTTGTTTCTCCTATATTTTCTGGAACATCCTTAATGATTTCTGGAGTTGTTTCCAGCTCTTTTCCCCTCTCTGTTTACAATTCTTTTGTTTTACAACCCTCTATGTCTTGGGAAGGTATCTCAGTATTCTTCAACCTACCTTTAGTATTTTATTTATCTTGTGTATTAGTTTCAAGCCCTAGAGGGGGCCCTTCCTGTTCTGGCGGTGGGGTCGAAACTTCACATTGCAAACTCTTGGGTAGGCAACTTCATCTATGGCTCTGAAAAGAGGTGAATCCTTTCTATGAGTCAGGTGGCATGGCCTGTACTCTGTTCAGTACTTCTTCATAGGATTTAACATCCTTAAATATATAATCATAAATAGATGCTTCATGTTCATACACCTTTAAATTACAATGTATGAAATGCCTACTTATTACTTGGTAGGGGTCATATTTTCTGTGCTCAATATATACTAATTTCACTTCTTCTAATGACTCATCCTCTACCTTAAAATGGCCTAAATTTAATAAAGAAAATTTCCCAACATGAACAGGAAAATACGACCATGACTTCTTCTGAGCTGCTTTTAATTCTAATCCAACACCGCCCTTTACTATCTGATGGGCTACCTCCCTGCACACCAATCTGTCCGGTAGGAATTTAGGGAGTGCATGAGGGGGAATAGAACATCCATAAACCCTAATGTAGGAAACATTTACCTCAATAAACCAGTTGACAACTACTTTAAGATTTTCTGTGATTGCATCAGAAATGCGAGGGGGTTCACATCCAAAAAATATTTTGTGCATAGGAATTATAACAAAATGACAAACCTCATAAAATGCATCTTTAGCATTTTCTTCCCAAAGGGCCGAGTGATAATTTATGAATGGGTTCTGAATAGGAAATGTTCCAACTCCAATTCATTAATGGAAAGGGAGTCACATAACAGATTGCATCGATAATCTATGAAGACATATAAAAAGATGTTGGTTGTCCCTTTGATTTTGTTGCTTTGTAGTTTAAGATTTCTTGTGTTAGGTTATCTGACAAAATATTATGCCAGTTAAAGCCATTTCCTTCTGAAGCTTCCTCTAAAAAGGGCACCCAATCTGCATGAAAATGAAAGGGATCTTTTCTCCTGAAAAGTCTACATAACATAATGGCTACATATACCATGTATTCATTTAAGGATGTTGTAGCATAAATCCCGTGGGAATCAGCTCTAAATGTTTTTGGACACCTCGCCCATTCTCTAATCATATCGGGATATGTCTGGTCTACCTCAATACATTCGTTTCTCTAAAACTCTGCTAAAAATTCAGCATTAAAAGTATGTTTAGGATTTGGCGAGAGTTTGTACATTACTTGTATGTGTTTTGGCCTGAATGAACTGACGATAGCTCCTTGGTCATTTAAAATGCTCCTTGTTGGCATATCGACCTTATCCAAAGCCCAGTTGATCATATAAGTGTATTCCATGAGCCTCGGGCACGCAGTGATCTTATGAATCTCTGACTCAGCAATGTCCCCGAAATGATTTTTAGAATCAAGATGAGCATTCTCAAACTCGTATTCCAGCAATTCGGAGATTTGAGTCCAAGATTTAATAGAATCTATAGCATGTGGAGTGGTGTCAGAGATAATATCTCCTTCCTGTGCGTCTTCATTCTTCTTCGGTGTCTTTTTGGGTGCCATGACTTCTGCATTTAATTGAAAACCTGTCACAGAAAATAGATGAACGAGCTCATCTTAAAATGAAAACACAGACATTTGAATGTTTATTTTGAATACATTTAAAAATGACAAGATTTACACAGCTGTCACGAATTTAAATCTCTTAATGCGGAAGACATTTTTTCGAGATACGCATTTAATGTCCGTATTTAGGCACCTTCAGGTTTTTAAAGAAAACGAGAAACCTACTTAATCGGAAAGCGAAACATGAATGAACACGTAAAGAATGATTACCATTAATCTTGTTTTTGAGAAAAGGTTAATTAGTGTTAATCATAGATTAAAGCTGAAAACTTCGCTTTTCGGAGTTTCGGAAATCCTGATGTCGAGAGGTATGTTATCAATGAAAAACAATTTCTGAAATTGCGAAATCGCGATGTTTTAATTAAGATTTAAACTCTTTTAGCACATTAATTAATTGAGATTAGACGTTTTCGGGATTTCAAAAATCCTGATGTTGAGAAGTATGTTAACAACGAAATCCGATCTCCGAAATTGCAAAATCGCGACGGCTTTATTTTTTAAATAGGACTTAACTCATCTTAATTAACTAAATAATCATGATTAAGGCCAAAACATGATTAGTTTGATTTAACGTGAACTGTGGATCGGGGTTTCGTAATTCAGGATTTCGGGAAACATGATGACAGGAGATGTGATCTCACTGAACCGCGAATCCCTAAATCGCGACATGATTATCTTAACCCTTAACTTTTCTTATAAGAGAATTAATTAATTCATGTTTTAATTAAGATTTTAACGTTTCGGGAAATCGGGGATCGAGATTTCACGATTCGATTTTTGTTGAAAAATTTGTTGGTAGCAAACTCCGAATCCCGAAAAATCTTTTAAGCTTAATTTAAAAATCGTTAGTTTTAAAATTTAACACCTTTTAAATAATTTAAAAAAAAAAAAAGTCGAGTGTCTTATAATTTTTGTAAGCCTTTTTTTCCCTTTTATTATCCGAAAAATTATTTTTTTTTAAGAAAAAGGTATCTTGTACTTAGAAATGACACGAAAATCGTGTTTTATGAAAAGCCGAAACCCGAAAAAGTAAAATTTAGGCCTTAGGGATAAAAATTTAAGATCTATTTCAACAAGACCTATAAACCCACCTGGGAAGCGCAGAGATGTTACACCTCAAAATTACTCACTTCGATAGTGTCGCAAGTGTCATCATTACAAGTGTTATAAGTGTTGCATCTTATCTACAAGTGTTTCATATTAAGCACAAGTGTTATAAGTGTTGCTAACATCATACTTCCTTCTTGCCTATGTCATTCCTTCGACGACATGATAGGGACACTTACGACACCTCAAAGACTAATTTTGAAGAGGAGGAATCAATCTACTAGAAGTACAAGCCTTTTTCCACTGAAAGAACCACTCAAAAATGGGTTTTGGAGGGGATAGCTCCCCTATACACTGTCAGGGAGCACTGGCACTCCCTGGCCTTCTTTGGGGAGTGTTATAATCCTCTGGTGCCCCTTTTGGGGGAGCACTACCTTTTCTAAGCGAAATTTGGTTTGTTGAGAAGAATGAGGGAAAGATCCCCTCAATATTCGAGGGTGGTTGGATCTGAATATGATCTCAAGGCATGATCTTAGGGAATATCCTCAACTGAAGGAGAAAAATCCTCAACTTATCCCAAAGATCTCTCAAGTGGTTGGGTCTTTCCAAGATTATATAAAGAGGCCTTCTCATGGTGAAAGGGAAAGGAAATATTGGAGGTATGAAACCTATGATCTGATAGGCAACATACAGTATAGGAAGAGAGACATTGCAATAGCATCTAACTTATGATATCATGAGGGAGATGTCATTTGAAGCATCAACACCTTGTATGTGGTTTATTTGAGCAAGGGTATGGACAAGGAGAGCTTGGTGAAGCTACTTCACTACATCCATGGCTGTAAGTAACACTTTGTTCTCATCAATACAATCAATGCTTGGCCTGTTTCTTTCAAACTTGTAATTTTTCCATACAATTTTTTCTACAGTAGATGGATCTATGTTTGAGCTAATCTCAGGAGAGTAGGAAGTCTCTTGTACCTTTGCTTGTTTTGCAGGACCTATCAAGGAGCCCAAGATCGAAGATTAGCCTGGACTTTGCAAGGACAAACATCGTTCATAAGGTACATGTATTTCTCTTTCTCTTTCATTCATTAGCTTGATTAGATATAAAACGAAGTCAGTGTCCATGTTAAGAACTTTCTATCTTTCTCTTAGGAGTCTAGGGACCTCAAGAGAATCCACTTGTCCGCAGGGGGACTTCTCTTCAACAAAAATTGGCGACTCCACTAGGGATTAATCGAAGCTTTCAGTTTTGGTTTTTTGAGCATTTTTCTGGACTTTAAGACACCAGTGCCCCCCTTGCCATGTTATCAAAGTGCTGACACTCCTTGTTTTCCTTACACAGAGCATTATAATGCTCTAGTGTCCCTTACACCAGAGCACTACCCCTTTTTTGTGCAACACCTTCTAGGGTATCATTATCTGAAGTTCAATTTTTGTTTTTGACACATGCTCAAAGTCTTATTACATCCTTGTTTTGGCCTTCAATACGTTTTTGTCTAAGGATTCATCATCCTTTGTTTTGATTTTTTGATATTTATCCTTACTTTGCAATAACTCTTTGTCCTTGACAATTTAGAGTCAATTTGTCATTTTCTTCTCATTTATCTGATTGAGTGAAAACTTTGTAAGGAGATTCAAAGATCTTTTGTATCATTTATGTTTGATCTTTGAGGTCATATCGTCTAAACCTTTCTTTCTTTTTGAGTTTTTGGTTTTCTTTCTCTTGTTTGATCGCAACAAGGGTGTCTTTTGGTTTATGTGAATTTTACTTCCAGTTTTCTTAAATCTCACAACTCTTGAAGTCCGACTAGCATAGGAAGATTTACATCTATTGGTTATTAGTCACATATAAAAAATTTAGCATTGCATTGGATTCCTTAGTGAGGACTATTGCATGAGGTCATTGCATCTCGGTGTTTGAAAGTGAAAGGAAAATCCTTCTCCTTCCCTTAAAATAGACATTCATTGAAAGAACAGTCTGCTTATCATTTCTTATGCATGTTTTGGGAACTGAGTCATAATATCATCAGTATTCACTCTCATACACCTCTGAGTAAACAACAACCACTAAAATCAACGCTTAACTAAAATTTATCAGAATTTTTACATCGTTGTTAGAAAACCTACATTAGTTTAAGGTGTAGGGGTTTGGAATAGGTTGAAAGGATAACTTTCCAAAGATATCAAACAAACTTAGTATCTTGCGGTAGGGAGAGTGAAATACAATTTTCGTATAGGCTTTCTGGGATCCCCCTCTCACACAGGGGTTACGCACAAGGTCACACTCGGGAGAGCTACGGATATTATGCCTCCATGGTTTGACTAATTGCAGTAGTCAGATCGTATTATGGGGGTCGCTTGAAGGTATACCCACATTGTTGAGTGGAATCCTTTCAAGTTGATTTCAGGCTAGACACCCTGCCCTTATGTTCGGACTAGACTGTCGACTATACCCGCCTAGGGGCTAACTATGAATTGGTGACCTTAGTAACCATAAGATTTAGGGTCCCACACAAGGTGAAGGTGAAGGGAAGTTTCACTGTACCTGGAACAGACATTGGTCAAACTCACTTGGGCTCCTTGGAGGGTAAATCGACAATTACTGCATGGAAGCTTGCACCAAGGCATAAGTCTGTTAAGAAGGTTGCCAACATAACTGATCCACCCACTCTATCCCCACCTCTTCCTATTTGGATCTTGCGATGTTGGATTTCATCCCCAAATAGTGGTTTCATTCTGGGAAGGTTTTGTTAGATTGTTTGCTTCGCAGATTCATAGTGTGTGTTGGTTGTGTTACTTAGTAGACCTTAGGTTGAGTTAGTGTTAATGGCATTGAATCCCGAGACTACCAATGGAGGAACCCCTTATCTCAGGGAACCTTGTACCTTTCCTTCTTTTGGAAACTTTGGTCCTTCATATATTGCCACACTGTGTATTCCAGGACTCACCATCGGATTACCAGTTTGGTTGTTCCCCACCCCGGTGATCTCGAATCCTCCCAATGTTTCAACTACACCTAATACTTTAGATGTCAGTACACCACCCACACATCAAACTCATGTCCACTTTTTTCCTTCTTCACCCATTAAGTCTCCTTCCCTTTCTCCTTCTTCACCTAGTGAAATCTCTAAAGCAAGTAGCTAGGTTCATTAGAAGAAGAGGAAACGGAAAGAGAAGAAGAAAAAGATCCCAAAAAATACCAAAGCTCCAACAACATTCGATGTTGGATCCAAGCAACCAACTATTGTTAATAGTACTAGGAGTGTCGATGAGGTCAACAAGAATAAAATGAAGAATATTAAAACCAAATTCCCTTGTAGCCTTTGTAAAGGTGACCACTTTCTGAGGGATTGCCCCAGTCTTATCAAGGTCCTAGAAATGTGGTCTTCCATGTCATCAACCCCTACTAGATATGTTGGTGATGCCCCGTCAACTAGTGATTTTAAGGTTGGTAAGAAGAACACAACTGTCAAGTTTCCTTGCATGTTATGTAAAGGTGATCATTACTCTCACCTTTTCCCTCATATGGATGAGTCTTCTTCTCTTTTGGAAAAGATTCAAATTCTAGTTGGTTATCGTAGGTTTTCCCCAAAACTCTTGTTAGCTAATGGATTGGTTAATCCTGTTCCATCCATGGTTAGTCTGGTTGATCAGATGGCCAATCTAGTTTCCTCCTTGATTGAACCACAAACCCAAATAGTTGATCCAGTTCCGTCATCGATCAGCCCAACTCTTCATCAAAAGAGTGTAACCCAAGTGGTCGATTCATTTTCATCCTTGGTTGATCCTCCTCTCCCGTTAGAGAGTGAAATCAAAGTGGTCAATGCGGTTCCACCATCGGTCGATCCCACTCCTCCCTTGACGAGTGCCAAAGTGACTGATCTAGTCCCTTCCTTGATCAGTCCCACCCTTCATCCAAAGAGTGCCAAAGTGGTTTCTCCGGTAACATCATTGGTCAATCCCACTCTTCCATTAAGGACTTCCAAAGTTACTGATCCCTTCCTCGGTTAGTCCCACCCTTCATCCTAAGAGTGCCAAAGTGGTTTCTCTGGTTACATCATTAGTTAATCCCACTCTTCCTCTAAAGAGCGGAAAAGTGGTCGATCCAAGTCCACCATTGGTCAATCCTACTCTCCCTCTAGAGAGTAAACTCGATATTTCCCATGTTTTTCTCGTTGATACAGAATATACCGTGTCGGGGGGCATTCCTCCTTCTCCCATGAAACCTCCTCCAAGTAATGAGGCAATACTTTTCTATTGGGGTATGCTAATTGGACCTCGTCTTCCCTCTCACATTCCTTTCTACATTACAGTACAGGTTTGTGGTCGGGACATTCCTCAAATGCTGATAGATGAAGATGCATCCGTTAGTATTTTGTCCTCTGTTGCTTGGCACGCTTTGGGTTGTCCTTAGCTTGTGCCATTTACACAGAATCTGTTAACTTTTAACAGAAGAACCAATCAACCTTTAGGGACCCTTCCTCAGTTTCTCATAACTTTGGGAGGGAAAACTGTCTTTATTTATGTCATGGTAGTCCTAGACCCCTTGGATTCCATTTTACTCCTTGGGTGGGATTATGTATATGTCATGAAAGATATTGTGTCCACTCTTTTTCATTTGATATCTTTCCCCCACGATGAAATAATTGTGACTATTGATCAAATTTCATTCATCGGTCCTGACTGGATTACCTCCCTAAATGGTTCTTATATACATACAATATTGCCCCCGTTGCATGTTAATTATGTGGCGTTATCTCCCATGACTTAAACTTCAGATGACTTGGATCTGGTAGTTGACATGGTGATCTCTTCGGTAGGGATATTAGAACCTGATCTCCTTACCCCTATCGAGACTCTCGACATGTGTTCCTTCTAGAGAATTTTTCTTCCATCCAGTGAAGATCTCTTGGAAGCCATGACCGAGTTTTGTCCCTTGACATGGTGTCCTTCCAGAGCATTATCCTCTTGGAAGCCATGATCAAGGAGAATCCACGAGCATATTTTTTCCTTTCTATAGAAAGCTCGTTAACAAATGAAATAGAAGCCTTGAGCATAGTTTTCTTCTCTATAGAAAGCTCGTTAAAAAATGAAACAAAAATCTGGGGATTGAACCCAGAACCTTGAGCATTGTTCTTTTCCTATGTCAAGCTCATTAAAAAATGAAACAATCACCTCTCCCTTCAATTTGAGTCTTTCGCCAGATCTCATAGATGTCGAGTCGAGTCTTTAATTAGGTCTCTTTTTTGAACCTTCATTTCATCCACCTGTATCCTTTTCTCCATCTAGCACAGAAATTGGTGACAACCTCAAAGTCGGTGAATGAATTGAAGCTTAGGGGGCATGTCTCCAGCCTTTGATAATCATTCTGGAGTCAAGGCACTAGCTTTCAAGATGGGGGTAGAGTACCGAGCTTAGTCTTTGTTCTTTCTCGTGCTCGTGAAAACATGAGAATATAACCGAGCAACCTTTTATCTCTTTTTCAATCTCGCATGGATATACGAAAAAGGAACCCCCTGAAGTCTTCTTTAATCTCCTTTTAGACTCTCTAAACATGAAAAGATTGTCGAGTGATCTTGATTCCTTTCCCACTCGTTAAAAGGTTTGAATGGGTGTCTTTTGAGTGATAATTTATCTCTTTTTTGGCCTCACGAGACTAACATTATGAAAAAGGAAAACAATGGAGTCGTCTTTAAGTTCTTTTTCAGAATCTCTAAATATGAAAAGCCACCGAGTTTAATTTCTCTTGACTCATTAAAAAATCATACATTGAAGGGCCCATATGGGACCGAACCCTTACTTCTTCCAGTTCATTAAATAAAGGAAGAGGGAGTTACCGAAGGTGAGTTATATTGAGGATGTGTTACCCTCCTTGAGCTCATTAAATTACAAAGAGGTACTCATCTATCTGGATGGGGGGAAAATTGAAGGAAGCAAGCCAAGTAGTTTTTGAGAGAATTACCAATAACTCTTAGAGTCACCCTTGAACATGGCACTTTGTCTTTGCGCACATCTTAATCTGCTGAACCTATGCACTGAACCAATCCTCTAAGTTTTTCTTACTCCTTTGGGTCACCCGATGAAAGTCACAGTATCCACTGCATCATCATGTTTTGGTCCATGTCATGTTTCTTTTGTTATGCCTCAGTGTTCAAGGGAAGTATCCACCTCGAGAGTCATCCATCAAAAATATCTTGTTTCAATACCCATGTCAGTCCATGTTCATCTAATCTACCAATTTACATCTCTGTGTTAATTTCATGTCATTGATGGGGGATACATCAAGGACCTCCTACGATGAGTTTATTCCTGTCGACTTCAACACATTATCCGGGAACTAGACTTAGAAACCAGTTAGTACCTTGGGACCTGCATGCCTCAATGGCAGGCCTCCTCGCATCCGACAATGAATTTACATCATTGACCTCTGATCAGATGACTCCACTAATGTTCAACTTCAGCTCATCTATTCACATTCGTTGGAATGTACTAGGGTACCTTGGGAATCATTGACATCAATGGTGATTTCCCTTGTGCTTATTAACGGTTCACATCATTGACCAGTAATTAAGTGGTTTATTCCATGTTTGACATCAGGACATCTATCCACATGGTTAGATTCGTACTACATCGGGATTGGTAAGAAGACCCTAGGTTGAGTCATCACTCTTATATGTACTTTTCCCAGGTTGTGAAGGAGTTTCTTTTGAACAATGACAGTTTCTTTTGAACAATGACACATATATTGTTACATAGATCCACTTTGTATTGGTTGTGGCTATGTCTTGTCATCTCGTAGATCCACTGTATATTCTTCATAGTTATGATCAGTTCAGGTCATAGGAGTATAGATCCACATTGTATCCTCGGTGGCTATACCTTTTATCAATATAATTATGGATCCGTAGTGTATTTTATGGTGGCCATATCTTGCAAGTATTTATCACCCAAGTATAGGTATGTCTGCCTTGATTTTGAAACATGACATAATATTTGTTGGATGTTTGTGTGTAGCTTCTATCAAGTTCTCTGCATATATACCCTTTATTAACATATTCTACAAAGTACTTCAGTCATCACGTCTTCTAACTTTGTACTTTGGGGGGAAATCTATTACACCTGAAAATTACTCACTTCGATGGTGTCGCAAGTGTCATAATTACAAGTGTTGTAAGTGTTGCATCTTTTCCGCAAGTGTCGAATCTTGACCACAAGTGTTATAAGTGTTTATAACATCATACTGCCTTCTTAACTATGTCATTCCTTCGATGACATTACAGGGACACTTAGGACACCTCAAAGACTAGTTTTGGAGAGGAGGAATCAGTCTACTAGAAGTACAAGCCTTTTGCCACTGAAAGAACCACTCAAAAATGGGTTTTGGAGGAGAGAGATCCCCTATACACTGTCAGGGAGAACTGGCACTCCCTGGCCTTCTTTGGGGAGTGTTATAATTCTCTGGTGTCCCTTTTGTGGAGCACTACCTTCTCTGGGTGAAATTTGGTTTATTGAGAAGAATGAGGGAAAGATCCCCTCAATATTCGAAGGTGGTTGGATTTGAATATGATCTCAAGGAATGATCTTAGGGAAGATCCTCAACTGAAGGAGAGAAATCCTCAACTTATCCCAAAGATCTCTCAAGTGGTTGGATCTTTCCAAGCTTATATAAAGAGGCCTTCTCATGGTGAAAGGGAAAGGAAAGATTGGAGGTATGAAACCTATGATCTCATAGGAAACATACAGTACAGGAAGAGAGACATTGCAATAGCATCTAACTTATGATATCATGAGGGAGATGTCATTTGAAGCATCAACACCTTGTATGTGGGTTATTTGACCAAGGGTATGGACAAGAAGAGATTGGTGAAGCTATTGCACTACATCCATGGTTGTAAGTAACACTTTGGTCTCATCAATACAATCAATGCTTGGCATGTTTCTGTCAAACTTGTACTTTTTCCATATAATTTTTTCTACGATAGATGGATCTATGTTTGAGCTAATCTCAGTAGAGTAGGAAGTCTTTTGTACCTTTGTTTCTTTTGCAGGACCTATCAAGGAGCTCAAGATTGAAGCTCAGCTTGGACTTTGCAAGGACAAACATTGTTCATAAGGAACATATCTTTATCTTTCTCTTTTATTCATTAGCTTGATTAGATCTAAAAGGAAGTCAGTGTCCATGTTAAGCACTTTTTTTCTTGGTCTTAGGAGTCTAGGGACCTCAAGAGAATCCACTTGTCCGCGGGGGGATTTCTCTTCAACAACAGGAGCTTGCTACATCATGACTGGGATAGAGTATTTGACCAAATGGGAAGAAGCAAGAGCAGTTAAGGACTGTAGTGCAACTACAACTGCAATATTTATATTTGATGATATCATAACCAGGTTTGGATGCCCAAATATCCTTATCAGTGATCAAGGTACACATTTTATTAACAAGACTATTGAAGCTTTAACTCAAGAATTTGAAGTTCACTATCAGAAGATCACACCTTACCATCCATAGGCAAATGGTATGGTCGAATATTTAAATAAGATATTAGAGAAAAAAATAACAAAGATTTGCAGTGTGAACAGAGATGATTTGGACTTGAGAGTGTCAGTAGTGTTATGGGCGTATCAAACTACTTGCAAGAAGCTAACAATGCAGACTCCATTTAAGTTAGTTTATGGCCTAGAAGTAGTTGTACCAATGGAATATTTGGTTCCTAGCTTAAGGATTGCAGAATTTACAGATATGGATGACACTGGTGTTGTTCAAGAGAGGCTTGCATAGTTGGTGGAACTCGAAGAACACAAATTTATTATAGGATTTCATCAGCAGGTACAGAAGGAACGATAGAAGGCCTACCATGAAAGGCATACCAAGAAGAAGAAATTCATGCAAGGAGATCTGGTATTGGTATATGACAGAAAAATCATGAAGCATCTAGGTAAGTTGAGAACATATTGGCTTGGGCCATTTGAGGTTTCCTATTTTATAGAAGGAGGAGTTGCGCAGATGAAGACATTGAATGGACAATGGAAGGAAGGTCTAGTGAATGGGATCTGGTTGAAATTGTACTATGACAACCAGTTTCTTCGCAGCTCTCAGTAACAACATAAGAAGAAGGGTCTAGGTACCAGGTGCAGTTGAACTAGCACAATAAGATGTATGAATTTTCTGCGAGGAGATGTGCCAGATTGACTAGGGAATTTAGAAATTTGATGTGCCAGATTGACTAGGGAATTTGATGGTTTGAATCATTTAGAAACATTTTTAATAGAATTTGAAGAAATTGTACTAGCACAACTGAGGTTGTTGGCACTAGATGAAGTCTTGAAAGTAAATCTAGCAAGATTGTTGGGAACACATAAGAATAACATCGCGGAGTGGGTGCAATGTCGCATTTTGATGACAACGCATTTTTCAGATCAGATCGAAGGCTGTGAAGTGTGGTATATAGGTCAGATCTGCCCGAAAACCCATGTGCAAAGTTGCAAGGAGGCCTGGAGAATAATTCCTCAAGCAGAGTGGGTGCACAAGTTCATTAAAATTTTGGGTAAAACGCCTATCAATTGGTATCTACAGGCTGAACTTCACCTCACCATGTCAGATTGGGATGGTATGACTTAGAACTTTATCACTTAAATTTTTTTTGAAAGTCAACACCCTATATTAGATCAGGCATTACATGTTATAAGGCATAAATTCTTTGAGGAAGTACCTAACCCTCCTTTGGAGAAAAAAGAGGATGAATGGACTGCACCTTTTCAAAAATTATAGGGTTGTTACAATATAAATGCTGATGAATATGATGATCCTAGGAACGTGAACATCACAAAAAATGAAGGATAGAGAGACATACAATGCCTGGGGTCGAACTACCTTTTATTGGAAATCCCATTAAAATCAAGAAAGTTAACATTGGAATGGAGGAAACACCCAAAATCACAAATGTTGGATATTATTGGGACGATGCTACCATTGATAAGATCACACAACTACTACATGAGTATCAGGAAAAATTTCCAACAAAATTCACTGATATGAAGGGCATTAAAGGGCTCATGGGGGAGATGAAGATTCTCTTGAAACTAGATGCAAGACCAGTCAAGCAGAGACCATATAGATTGAATCCTAAATAAAAGCAGAAAGTTAGGATGAACTAGACAAAATGTTGGATGCAGGAATCATAGAACCTGTTGAAGAATTAGAATGGGTCATCCCTATGGTGGTCCAAGACAATAAGTTAGGAGATATTAGAATCTGTGTAGACTTGAGGAAACTAAATGATGCATGTTTACATGATCCCTTTCCTACATCGTTCACTAATGAAGTGTTAGACAATGTTGGAGGACATGAAGTCTACTCCTTCACCGATGGATTTTTAGGGTATCACCAGATCAAGATTTCCAAGGAATATCGACATAAGACCACACTTGCAATAGAATGGGGATATTTCCATTACACAGTGATGCCCTTTGGACTGAAGAATCCACCAACCATCTTTTCCAGGGTGGTGGTTGAAGCATTCAAGGAGTTTTTACATAAATTTTTAGAAGCATGTTTTGATGAATGGACAGTTTTTAGCTTATTAAAAGATCACATTGAGTGTTTAAGACTAATGTTGGATAAGTGCACGCAATGTAAGATTTCCCTGAACCTGAAAAAGTGCATTTTCTTGTCACCTTTTGGAGTATTTCTAAGACATATTGTATGCAAGAAGGGGTTGTTGGTAGATCCTTCCAAGATCACCATTATTGTTGATCAACCTCCCCTGACTTAAGTGAGACAATTGTGCACTGCACTGGGACATACAAGATACTACAGGAAGTTCATCAAAGTCTATGCACATATAAAATCACCCATGGAAACACTGTTAAAGAAATATCGTTAGTTTCAATGGACAAAAGAATGTCAGTAGAGATTCGACACACTCAAAAATAAAATGGTTACTGTTCCTATATTGGTTTTCCCAGAATGGAGCAAGGAATTCCATGTACATGTTGATGCCTCTTACATTTCATTAGGAGCAGTGTTAGCACAACCAGGAGTAGGATATATTGATCACCCATTAGCTTTTGCTAGCAGGAAACTTTCTACAGTCGATATAAATTACACTACCATCGAAAGAGAAGGACTAGCTATGGTGTATGCGATGCATAAATTTTGACACTACTTGTTGGGAGGACATTTAAAGATGTTCACCGATCACTCTGCATTGAAATAATTAGTCAACAAGCCAATGTTGGGGGGAAGAATCTAAAGATGGTTGTTTTTATTTCAGGAATATGATTTTGAAATTGTGGTCAAGCCAGGGAGAATGACTAAGGGACCTGACCACTTGTTTAGGTTAGAGCATGGAGGGGAACCAACTATCTTGGAGGATACCCTACCAGATGCATAGTTGTTGGCCATCAGAATATTTTATGATCACTTCACAGAGATAGTACAGTTCCTGTCTACAGGAATGGCACCTAGTGAATATACAATTATCCAGAAGAAATAACTCATAGTTCATGCTGCAGAATTTTCACTTATAGTTGGACAACTATACAACATGGGACCAGATGAGGTATTAAGGAGATGTGTTATGGAGGTAGAGCGACCATTGATGGTCACAGAAGAACATGAAGGAATCGCAGGAGGACACTGTGCAGGGAAAGAAACAACGCATAATATTCTCAGAGTTAGACTTTAGTGGCCTACTTTACACAAGGATTCTAAGGGATACTATAAGGCCTGCAATGTATGTCATAGAGTTGGGAAACCTTCCAGAAGAGATGAGATTCCCTTAGAACCACAAATAACCTTACAAGCATTTGAGAAATGGGCCATTGATTTCATGGGACCTATAAACTCACCAGGGAAGCACATAGGAGATCGCTACATCATCACTGCGATAGAGTATTTGACCAGATGGGCAGAAGCAAGAGCAGTTAAGGACTGTAGTGCAACTACAACTGCATGATTTATATTTGATGATATCATAACCAGGTTTGTATTCCGAAAGATCCTTATGAGCGATCAAGTTACACATTTTATTAACAAGACTATTGAATCTTTAACTCAAGAATTTGAAGTTCACCATCAGAAGAGAACACCTTACCATCCATAGGAAAATGGTACGGTTGAATATTTCAATAAGATCTTGAAGACGCCATTGACAAAGATTTGTAGTGTGAACAAAGATGATTGGGATTTGAATGTGCCAGCAGTGTTATGGGAGTATCAAACTACTTGCAAGAAGCTAACAATGTAGACTCCATTTAAGTTAGTTTATGGCCTAGAAGAAATTGTACCGATAGAATATTTGGTTCCTAGCTTAAGGATTGCAACATTTACAGATATGGATGACACTGGTGTTGTTCAAGAGAGGCTTACACAGTTGGTGGAACTCGAAGAAGATACAGAAGGAATGAGAGAAGGCCTACCATGGAAGGCATATCAAGAGGAAGGCATTCAAGCAAGGAGATATGGTATTGGTATATGACAGAAAATTCATGAAGCATATAGGGAAGTTCATAACACATTGGCTTGGGCCATTTGAGGTCACCTATGTTACATAAGGAGGAGTCACGTAGTTGAAGACATTGAATGGAGAATGGAAGGAAGGTCTAGTGAATGGGAGTCAGTTGAAATTGTACAATGACAACCAATTGTGTTGCAACTCTCAGTAACAACATAAGAAGAAGGGTATAGGTACCAAGTGAAATTCAAACTAGGTACTAGACACAGAAAATACAGTTTGCATAGGACAGGGAGGGACAAAGAAGAAATCGAGTCGAAGTGATACAGAGAGTTTAGTCCTACAGTGACTCAGGATGAGTCATAGGTGAGTGTTGGGGGCATGTTGGCCCTTTAGTATGGATTAATGAAGAAAGCAAAGAATATGGAAAAGGAAAGGCAAAGTATGAACTACGCGGAAGGCACAGTGACTGAGATTGGGTCGAAGTGGGTCAAAGAAGTAGAAAAGAAGGAGAAAAGTACATGAAAGTGAGTCGTTGGATGAGAAGATCGATTAAGATAGATAATAAAAGATATGGATCGTGGAAAACTCAACAAGCAGAAAAATCCATCAACGAGTGCTTTGGATCACCTCGTGAGAAAGAAGGAAAGACAGGCTGGTGAAGCCTTGAAAACATGGGTCAAATTAACCTAGGGTTTTAGTCACCTAGGGTTTTGGGATTTAGGTTTTTGACACCTAGGTTTTGGCCTAAGGTTGTTGGAGAATCATTGTAATGTATAAATAAAGGTCTAAGAGAGTCGAGTGGGGTTCATCATTGGTTCGTTTTGAGTTCGTCATTATTGTTTTTGTTGAGTGATTATTGTCGTATTGTGTGAGAGAGAGAAGTACTATGTGTGAGAGCATTCTTGTATTGTAGATATTCAGCTGGGTGTGAAGATCAATCATGCACCTAGGTGTGCAGGGAGAGGAGATATAGAAATTAAGGAAGAGAGAAAGAGAGAAAGATCTGCAAGCTAAGAGTGCAGATAGAACTGTATGCTTTCATCTAATATATTATAAAGCACAGTTATGTGGACGTAGCCCTAGGGAGAGGGTGAACCATGTATATCTTGTGTTCTGTGTGATTGGTGTTGTGTTCTTTTTCCTCTATTATTCTGTTATTGTATTATTTTGGTAGATCTGAGATACAGATCGCGCAGTAGGCTTAAAGGAGATAAGGAATAACTAGATTGTTGTGTGTTATTGTTCTGGATCCAATTTGCATTTCTTCTGGTTGAAGACACCTATGTCCTGCAACCCCTATTGCTACTTTAGGTGAGACTACATATTCTTCGTAGGTGTTACCGAAAGGGCCAATAGTTAGGGCTTGTTGGTGCATTGTTAGAGCTAAACCCCAGTTCTATCATTGTGCCAACAGTTTCATTTGAAGATTGTCGATTGTTGTTCCATTTCCAATTGTTGTTAGTTTATCGTTTGAGAATTATTTTCATTTTTGCATATGTTGTCCCTTTTATCAAGTTGGCATTTGTTCTTCCTTTCGCTTAATTCACATTTTTTGTTCCTTCTTAAATATGCAGTAGATTGATGTTCTTTTCCAACAGGTTAATCAATCATTGAGAGATCGATTCATTAAGTGTTTTCACAGATTAAATTATTGTTTCTTAGATAAATGAATTTGACAAATTGATTGATGTTTTGATTCATGGTGTGTTATTGTTCATGTTACAATTTTGTTGAGTGAGTTATTAGTTTCAGAGTTTTTAGTGAATGCGTGAAGAACTTGATTATTGCAGTAATTTAGATAGACTCAAAAAATTTTTAACTGAATTATCTACACAATTAAAACCTCTATGACTACCTGCATAAACTTTTTTTTCATTCTTGAAAGATAAGACGATTCCTCGATTGATAAATTAATATCAGACTAAGGTTGTTTTGAGGACATCTTTAGAGCCCAATAAATCTCAAAACTCATCTAATTAACATTGATATGGGTAGTTTTCATATAGTATTGGGGGTAGAATGGCTCCACACTTTGGGACTTGTATATGAGTTTCACTAAAGAAGGTTAGGTACACACCCTTTGAAGACTTCAAGGAGGCCTTCCTAGAAATATTCTTCTATCATTGTATGGAGAAGTTATTAAATAAAGGGCACTCTAGGATTATTTCCCAATTTAATTCTATACAGGTTATAGAAAGTGACACGAGAAATCCATCTAGACTTCCATATGGTCCTCCACAAACATCATCAAGTATTTGAGACACTAGAGGTTTTACCACATTTTCATGGAGAGTGTGACAATGGTATTCCTTTAATTCCACGAAGCCAACCACCAAATATATTTCCTTATCGACACCATTTTTCACAAAAGAATGAAATATAAAATATCATTTAGGAACTATTGGAGGTAGGGGTCATATGTCTTAGTACAATCCCTTACTCATCACTAGTAGTCATGGTGTTAAATAAGGAATGCACTGGGTACATGTGTCCTAATTTAAGGGATTTCGATAATTTGATGATTAAGCACAAATTTCCTATCTTGGTTATTTATGATCTCCTGGATGAAATTTATGCATCCAAGTTTTTCACTAAGCTTGATCTAAGTAGTTTTGATGCAAGGACACACCTTGGAATTCATCAGTAAGAAGTTGTGTGAACAATTTTTGAAAATCCACATATGAGAATGAAATGATGGATATCCTTCATGCAGTGGAGACTTGGCACCCATATCTCATAAGGAGACATTTTAGATCAATATTGACCATCATAGTTTGAATTACTTCATCGACCAATGGTTTCCTTCACTAGAGAAACATAAGTGGGTCACCAAGATAATGGGGCATGATTATGAGATCATATATAATAAGGGAAAGAAAACATTGTCGATGATGCTTTATATAGACAATTTGAAGAGAATGGATCATTCCTTTCCTTGTCCATACCAATTATAGGATGGCTTGAGGAAGCCCACAATGAATGGATGGAAAACAATGGTTTAAGACAAATTATCCAATGGCTTCGAGAATATCCCAACCCACCTAAAGGATATATGTGGCAACCAGATACATTTCATTATAAAGGAAAAATTGTGATGGAAAAATAGTCATCCCTAAAACAATGAGTCTTAGAGGAGTTTCATTCATCACTGATAGTAGGTCACTCTAGCTTCCATTAAACCTACGAAATAACTAAGTGATTTTTTCTCTAGAATGATATGAAAACATTTATCAATGATTTTGTAGCATCCTGTGACAACTTGACAAAGAAACAAGGGAGAGACAGTGAAGATACTAGAGGAATCACAACCATTACTTATCCCAACACACATATGCATAGACATATCAATGGATTTTATTGTGGGACTCATAAAAGTGGGTAACAAACCAATCATCATGATGGTTTTTGATTATCTTTCAAGAGCTACTCATTTTTTTTCCCTTTCTCATCCTTTCACTACTTTCTTATTTTCCCAGGTCTTGTTGAAAGGTTGTACTTCCAACCAACATTCAAGCAAAAGAATACATTGTGACATGCACACATGAGACCATCAAGGAAATATATTGGGGAGAACATTCTACCATCTTGTATTCATGCTTTGATATGTATTTATACAATAATATGGATGGTTGGAGCGGTTGCACCAACTCCAAATAATCACCCATTTCAGCCCATTTATCCATTATACACATATATTTATCCAATTTATCTTATATTACAATCATAGGTATGATGACATTTATGAGGCCTAAGAGACCCCGTCAACATCTCCCCCCAAAAAAAATCCTTTCTTGTCCCGAGCAAGTGTGAAACAATGTCCCATGTATCTACTCTTCCAGATGTCTCCTTACGATGCATCGACCATGCATACTAGTCTGTATAGGTAAATTAGCTGCAATAAACGCCAACCATATAAAAAGATAAACATATACCAGGTTTATTGTGACTAGTTTCCAATGGATCTAAATGATTGTATATCACATGTCACGACTCCTCGATCTCCATAGGATCATATCTATCGATTTCCTATTGGGAACCACCAGTTTCCATACTCACTTACAAGTTTAGATTCCTCCCAGGATCTATCGGGGTGCTGTGTATGAATTCTCTAGCGAACTATTGTTCCTGGGGGCTATCTTTATGGAATCAATGACGGTATGTGGCATCAACTAATCCTACCATTCCTTTGCTTTATTTTTCATGACCCGGGGAATTGTTCTGCAACTCTTCTACCAAGGGGCTCAATCAATTCAAATTTTCTTGTGTCATCATCTTTTCATTAAACTCTTTTTGTGTAGTCTAATGTCTCTTTCTTAATGCTTCCATATTTTTTCATTTTAGTGGGGCTTTCAGAAGTTCCTGCAAATCAATTTGATGCTCAATCATGCTGCAAATTTTCTCTTAATGATAAATTCTTGTTCTATAAGTTCTTCTTTATTGGGATGCTCTGCTCGCTCAACCATTGCAAATATTTTCTTTGTTAATGTCAATATTCCAATTGAGTGCTTAATGTTTGTATGCTAACTTCTCTAATGTTTATTAATCTTCTTTATTTGATGTTGAGTCATGGCTATGCTCCTTTATGATTTCAATTCTCTGGTAATGTATGGAGTTTTCATTTTCCATTACATGAAGGATGACTCTTCTACAACTACACTATGACTTTGCATGATCATGACTTGACTGACTCGATTAATGGTTAAACTATATTGTTAGTAAAATACAAAAAAAATAAATACTACATGTCTTATCTTCATGTCATCGACTGGGTATCAATTGATGTTAGTGAGACATCGATCCTGTCAATTAAGAGACAACTTATATTACAATGGTGGAGAGGATTGCCTACCTTTGAAGATGCATGTTTAACACCCTTGTTTCTATTTTGACTCATATTTTACAATAAATCTTAAAATTGAGTCAATATAATGTTTTCTCTTTTTCGACTAGCTAGATTACAAAATTGATTTGACTACAAACAGGACTTGACTCACAATACAACCATTTTCTTTCATGTGTCTTATTTTACCATTCTTAGGACTCCATATACTTTACCATGGATCTATGAATTTATAAGTATCCAATGGAATAATTACATTACATAGTTATTTTAAAGGCTTAACATGACTCCTTTACATTTATGACTCTGTGAAATGAATCACATTATAGGAAAGCACTCTAAATATATTATGATGATGACTAATGGATAATCAATTTTTGAAACTTTGTTAGATATAACAAACTCTACGTGGTATCCCCCAAACATGCTAGTGTTCTGTCACTAGACATCTCCTCCAGTTCTTTGCATTCCACCAGATGACCACCACTGTTGATACGGATCCAAGTTAATCCAACCATGCATATTCACTCTCAAAATTCCATCAATGAGCTCATCCTCATGACTCAATGAAAAACTTCCATCTGAAAGATTATGTCTAAGATTTTCGATCATCATAGAGATTTCAAATAACCATCAGTTCTTTTATCAATTAACGCATAAATACCATGCTCCAAAATTTGCACATAGTTGTTCTTGATCAAATTGACAACAATAGCCTTCTCTAGTTGAATTTTAAGATTCTATAATGCCCACAAATTTTGGTAGAGCTTCAATCATAGGATCTTGTTCAAGTAATATAGGTTCATAATCATGAAATGCTTGAACAAACCAATATAAAATGAATGAACAAATACCAAGAACATCTGCAACAGTAACTATAAACCTTCAAACCATAAATTTCCGACATTCTGCTTAGAATTGGTTCAAGGAAAAACAACAATTGGTGTCTTCAAGTGAGCAACACTTTGCAATGATAGCTTGTCAAATATCACCTTCATAAATAAATCGCATTTCCTTTCTTGCAACAGTTGTGATAAAGGATGTGTTCAGACCTTGAATATCGCCTTTCACCTTGCCTTTGCTCGTTCATATTTAAATTCAAGAGGTTCTGTCGATACCTCCTACTGTCTTGAGCCCATATACACTGCTATAGGAATTTAAATTATAGTTTCAATATACTCAACAATAAATTGGTTCATCCCACTTGGAGGGCACTGTAAATTATATAATGTATTACGAGTGGCAACAACCTCCTCTATAAAAGAGTGCATAAAATAACAGTGTCTTTTTATATGATCCATCCATCAACTAGTAGCAACACAAGTCTTAGCTATAATCTCTTGCATGGATTTTAAAGTAAATGGATGTTAAAACCTATTATTATAAGATTATTTGGACAGAAAAACTCATCTATGTGTGAAAGTCAAGAGGACTGCAGTCGGTTGCATCTATTGGCAGCAAAGAAATTGACCTGACCTCAATCATGAACTTGATCAGACCATGCCCTCGACTTTGACCATGAGCTCGACCAAACTTCAATATAGACCAAGAAATTTGACTGAGGCCTCGACTTCGACTTGGAACACGACGAAACTTCAATATCAACTAGGGCCTGGACTTCGACCAAGAACTTGACCATAATTCAATCTCGACCGAGAACTTGTTAAGAACCAAATATCAATATAACATAGAAAATCCTCAGAAAAAATACTCAACGCCTTGAAAGAGAGATAATTTTAGATAATCAGTGTCTTCGAGGGGGAAACCTCCTTTTACCCCACTTAAATTTTCAAGTATAAGATGATTCAAAATGAAAATGCCTCCTTGGTATATATAGGAGACTAGGAGGTATACTTACAACTAATGGCCTAAAGCCGACATAAATAAAATAACATTACTAATATAATATTCCCCAATTAAGGGGTAATGAGCCAATATTAGGGATTAACATGCCCCTCCCCTTGAGACAAGTGTTGTCTGCAACGCTTGAGTAACTCTCGATTCTTCTGTATAAAAGACTCGTCTTCCCAAGTGGAATCTTTAGCCGGTAGTTTCCTCCATTTAACGATATACTCTTAAATGGATCTATTCCTTAGCTGGAGAATTCTTGTGTTAGTGATGGCTTTAGGCTCCAACATGATTTTTCCTTCCTCGTCAAGTTCTAGCAATATAGTTTGAACTGGGATCTTGTCACCAATAACCTTCTTTAAGCATGAAACATGGAAAACTGGGTGTACTCGTGAAGATGCAGGCAAGTCCAATTTGTATTCCATAGTACCAATCTTTTGCAATACCTTCTAAGGGCCATAAT
>SNQJ01S0029261.1:95718-134932 GCA_010110895.2 Picea sitchensis | reverse complement strand
TAATTACAACTAATGGCCTAAAGCCGACATAAATAAAATAACATTACTAATATAATATTCCCCAATTAAGGGGTAATGAGCCAATATTAGGGCTTAACATAACTTGACTTTGACCATACGACATGGGTTCTTAGGTGCATCTTTGGAAATCATAAGTCAGAGATAATTAATTATTGACATGTGGAATCTTGCATTAAGAGATATGGAGGCATGTATACATGCTCAGTAGGGGTCTCGTTCGACCAATAATTTATTAGATTCAATATGCTCTCCTTTTGGAAACTATGTTGATGCATAATTGTGTTGACCCTTTTCTTGTTGGACCACTAGTGTTCTAAAATCTCCTCATGAGTTATCCAACTAATAAAAACACCACAAAAATCTTCCAAGTCAACACACTCACTTTGCAATATTTAAATTCATCAAGTAGATGTGTGCTGAAAAAACATTCATGACCTTGTCAAATGCAAGATTATCATGGATATTTAAATCCAAATTCATTTAATTCTCGTAATTTTGGTTTTTCTTTTGTGCACAACGAACACATATTCATCAGCATCACCATGAACCATGGATCACAAATAGTCAAAATATTTTTCATAACATTACCATTCCATGAGCATCTTTAAGACATATTTTTCTCCACTCACGAGATCCATATTCGTTGATTGAATTGGATCACCATGAACCATGGATCACAAATAGTTAAAATATTTTGCACAGCATTACCATTCCATGAGCATCTTTAAGACAGATTTTTCTCCATTGACGAGATCCATATTCATTGATTCAATTGGATTTTTATTCTGTTGGGTGTTATTTGTAGCCAACACACCTAGTTACTTCACACAGGATAGAGAGGCTTTTGCTTTATTGAGTTCATAATTTTTCTAGGTTCTTGTGAAAATTCCATACAACATCATGCGTAGCAAATGATCGGGAATCCATGAGCCATCATTTCTCTTCCAAGTTAGAACCACCTCTATCTACTACTATTATCACCCAGACCAAATGTAGGAGGAAACAACGTCGAATGTTGGAAAATTGTACTTCTAAATAGCATTCAAGCAAGAGACTACATCGTGACATGCACACATGAGACCATGAAGGAAATATATTAGGGAAAACATTATGTGAGACAATTGGATTAGGTTGATGGACAATTGGTATGGATTTTTGGTTGTCATTGATGTCAACCATTGGAGAGTGATATTGTATATTGATGTCAACCCTTGGACAAAGTTCGGTATCTGGTAGCACAAAGTTTTGGGTAATGGACCCAAGTTTGTTTGATGTATAATGGTATGATTTTTAATATATTTGAAGGTAAGACTACTATATATGGATAGTACATGTCATTCCATTTCTGGTGGTATGTGGAACGTCACATAACTCATCAGGATTAGAGAGTTATGTCCATGTGAAGTTGGAGAACTCGGGTTTGGGTAATGGACCCAATTTTGTTTGATGGATAATGGTATGATTTTTGACATATTTACAGGCAAGAATATTCTAGATGGATAGTACATGTCATTCTAAACATCACATAACTCCTCACGGCTAGAGAGTTATTGCCATCTAAAATTGGAGAACCCTCTTGAGTCATCTAGAAGCCCCAAAAGGTCAAAGTAGTCAAAGTGGTTACAAAAAATAAATTATTTAAATAATAAAGTGAAGTGATGAGTGTACTGTAATTCAAAGTGGATACAAAAGAAATTATTTAAATAATAAAGTTAATGGAGAAATTACTAAGTGGACAAGTGGTTAGAAGTGGGTTAGCTCTAAAATAAGGAAAGTGGGTTAAGATGGTTAGAAGGTAACCCATTGAGGAAGTTACATGAAAGTATAAATAAGAGGCAAGGGTCTCTCATTTTCAATAAAACTTGAGCATATTGAATATCTACAAGTGACTAAGGTAACCAAAGAATATCTAAGCCGAATTTCAAAGGGAAGGTGAAATAAAGAATGTCGAAATTCAAGGGAGGAAAAATTCTTTTGATGATGCTATCTAAGGTATGTTATTTACAGGTCATCTCACCATTTTCGTAATAAATGTTTTTCTAGAATGATTCAGACCGTGAAATTGGCAGGCCATTGAGGAAACATATCCAAGTAGCTATAATAAATTTTTCATCTTGTGGGTCATTGTATTTTTGGAGTTACACTCTGTGTAAAATAGGGTTTGTGGCTAGTCCTGAAACTAGTCTAAAACAAGTGTTTCGAGTAAAAATGTCATAACTTCTTCATAACAAATCCAAATTCAGTACAGCCAAATGTATTGGTTAGAGTATAATATTTAGTATTATGTGTACAATTTTCATATCCATACAACAAATATTCTGTGCGGGGCATGCTCTACAAGTTCGCTCTCTAGAATAATCCAAAATTCAACAAGGTATACCATTTTTTCTATAACTCCTTTTCTGAGAGGTTCCAAGTAGTTAAATATGAAGGAATTACATAAAATACATTGAAGAACATTGTGTACCATTTTTATATATTTATTCATTACAGATACATAGTTATGATTATTTCAAGTTAGGGTTGTTGTCTAATTCAAAACTAGTCATGCTAGACTAAAGTAAAGTTTGATGAAAATGCTAGTCTCTTGTTGTTAAAGTTAAGGAAGGTTTGTATGTATGTGATCATATACACCAATTCTATTACAAAGTTAAAAATCAGATTTGCATGATGAAATTGATGAGGTCTTTTGGTTGAGGTACATGTTGAGTACATGGTTGATACAAGTAGTTGATGAGTTGGCACATACATGAGGTGTATGGTTGATGATGTTTGTACATATTGATGATTCATAGTTGATGAGTAGTTGAGACATGATTGGTACATGGTTGGAAGCACTTGTTAGTAGTATTGTTGAAACATGGTTTATAGATGATGTAACATACTTGTATTGGTATATTATTAGAAGCACATATTGATCTTGGTGATGATTATGAGTTGGTTTGTTATGCTTGGTTCATGAACATATTTGAGAGTTGTCTTGGATATTGATATTGGTGAGTAGATATGATCTGGTTGATAATATTGATGTGACAGGTTGTTGTGATAATTTGTTTGGACAGGTTGAGGTACAGGTTGTTGCATGGTTGATGCACTTGTTTATGGTACATGTTGATTATAGGTTGTTTGGTATAAGTTGGTGTGTGGTTGATGCACTTGTTTATGGTACAAACTGATTACTGGTTGAGGTATAGGTTGGTGCATGGTTGATGCTCTTCTTTATGGTACAGACTGATTACAGGTTGAGGTATAGGTTGGTGCATGGTTGATGAACTTGTTTATGGTACATGTTAATTACAGGTTGTTTGGTACAGGTTGATTATAGGTTGATTGGTACAGGTTTACAATGGTATATCTCACAGTGATAGTATGACAATGGTTCCATCATTCTACTTCTACATCAAGACGGTTGGACGGGGCAAGGATAGGTGGTTGTATCCACCTTCTAGTTGTAGCCTAAGAACATAGGGGGTCATATCCTCTTTCTAGTTGTAGCTAGAGAATTGGGGAGTTGGAGCTTCCCTCATGTTGTAGCCTAAGAAACTAGGGGGTTGGAGCCTCCTTCTAGTTGCAGATGGAAAACAAAGGAATTTAGTGCTTCCAATGAACACAATTCTTAAAGAAATATAAGAAAAAACATTATGTGGCTTTCTCCCACTTTGGGTTTCCACGTAAAAACACAGGTGTATTGTGTATGGATTTCTCATTTGTTCATTGTTTATTTACTCTGCAACTATTAGATGATAATGCTACATTGGTATAACACTTGCATTTGTGGTTAAAAATAATTGAATTACTATATTACTGATTCACCCCCCCCCCCTTAGCAATACAACACATTCTACCATCTTGTATTCATTCTTTGAAAGGAATTTATAGGATGGTTGTAGAAGTTGCACCCACTCCAACCAATCACTCATTTAGGCCCATTTATCCATTATTCACCTATGTTTATCCACTATAGCTTATGTTACATTCATAGGTATCATGACATTTATGAGGCCTAAGAGCCCCCCTCAACATGTATTCATGGATCATATATTTAAGCTACGTGGTATGCCCACTTCCATTGTCTAATATCATGACCTCACATTCACCGACAAATTTTTGCAGGTGATACTTAAATTTCAAGGTACACAATTGAATATGAGAATTGCATATCATACTCAAATTGTTGGCCAAATAGAAGTGGTAAACGCATTCTTAGAAACCTATTTGAGATGATTTTCTTATGAAAAGTTGCACTAATAGGCATAATGGATTCTCGTTGTTGAATGGTGGTATAATTCCACTTATAATCGAGCTACCAAAGTGATACCATATGAAGATATTTATGGCCAAAAACACATGTCAATGGCATCCCATATACCAAGAACCACCAATGTTCATGCAATAGATAAAACAATTCACACCAAAGAAGCCATTATCTGTATCCTCAAGATCAACTTCATTATGGCAGAAAATTAAATGAAATAACAAGTTGATCAACATATATCAAATGCTTATTCACCTACAAGGTTATAAATAGACATCAGTCATAGAAGTTATCTCCTGAGTTATGTGGTCTCTATCGGATCATACAACATATTGGATAGGTGGCCTACAAGTTGGCTCTCCTAGCCCACTCCAAGATTCATCGAATCTTTCTGTATATTTTAACCTTGTACAATTAATTATTGTAAGTATATTCTTAATAAAAACATAGAGGATACAATGGAACTCATGCACATTACACAAATATTTTACCCTGGAAATCCAAACCAAGAAAACCAACAACCTGTTTGGAGTCACACCTCTAATTATTTAATCATCATCAATCTTCATTTTTTATAAGACAATATATATAAGATCTCGCAACATCCAAGACCCCTAATACATTGAACTATATTAGTCAGAAACCCTAATTCTTTAACTGGAATTAGAAAACCATTGATGAAAACCATGTGTGGAAAAACCATTAAAAACAGACACAAAAATCGCAAAAAAAACAATTCTTGGGGGATCCTCCACCAAAACCCAAGGGCTCCCACCCCCTTGCAACCCCCTACGCACCCAACGCAATGCATAAACTAGGTTTGGTCGTGCAATGAATATAACACATACCCAACATTCTCCCACTTGTTGTTTTATTTGCATATAGGGGGTCACATGATTACATAGTCAACAATATAGGGAAGAAATGCCTATTGTTTCTCTACACCAAGAGGCCTCATTAGTGCTCACATACCTTTTCAATGAATCTGAAACATTCTTCAAAGTGTCCGCTTTCATCAACAACACCTTCTTTTCTTCAACCATGTCTCTCACAAAGTGATATTGAACATCAACATGATTTTTCTTTGAATGATAAGTCAGGCTCTTCACCTGGAAGATTTCACTCTTCCTATCAAAATGTATCCTTAATACTTGTTATACTAACCAAATACCTAAAAATAATATCTGTAACCATACTACTTCCTTTCGTTCATGAGTGGTTTCCATGTATTCAATTTTTGTAGTTGAGAGTACCACTACAACCCATCGTTTTCTCATCCAATTGATTGTTCCTCCAAATACGCTAGTCACATACCGACTTGTATATCTTATGTGATCCATATATCTATCCTAGTCTACATAAAAAAACCCATGTATCTACAACACTCTATCCAATATTGGTCATCCTTGGTATCACAATCCATAACTCATAGTACCACACAAATACTAGAAAACCCTCTTTACTATTTGTCAATGCTCCTTCCCTAGTTTTGACATATACCTACTCAAAACTCTCACAACATGTGCAATGTTTGGACTAGTACAGACCATTACATACGTCAAACTACCTACCTCACTAGCATACGTAACATGGGACATGTCCTCTTTGTGTTTCTTGGGACATTGATCTGCAAACAAATTTACACCTATAGGAATAGGAACCCTGACCAATTTACATTCCTACATATTAAACCTCTACCATATTATTGTATTGGTGTATTTCTTTTGATTTAACGAGATTTTCCTATTTTCCTGATCTCTTTTAATTTCCATGCCCAAAATGAAATGTGCAACACCAATATCCTTCATGTCAAATTTAGAGGAAAACTAAGTTTTCACACCATGGATAATCTCCTTTTCGTTTCCTATTAGCAACATATCATTCACATATAGGACCAAATAAATAAGATGATAACCAACTAATTTGAAATACACATATTGATCGACTTTTCTCCTTGTGAAAACAAGTCCCAACATATAAGTATCAAATTTTAGATACCACATCCTTGTTGATTTCTTTAACCCATATGAGGATTTTTTCATCCTACATACCAACTCTTTCTTTCCCTTCACTGCAAATACTTTTGGATGCTTCATGTAGAATTGTTCTTCCATATCGCCATCTAGGAATGTTTTCTTCGCATCCATCAGTTCTACCTCAAAATCAAAATCAACAACAATAGATAAAATAAATCTAATATAAGTTAACTTTGCAACAGGAGAAAACAATTCACCCATTTCAATTCCCTATACCAGGGAATAAACTTTTTCTACTAATCGATCTTTGTATTTCTCCACATTCCCTTCTGCATTCAACTTCTTCTTAAACAACCATTTTCTATCAATGGGAATTCTTCCAGTCAACAACTCCACTAGATCCCAAGCCTCATTATTGTCCAAGGCTTTCATTTCATCAACCATGGTCTTTTTCCATATTTTTTCATTCTCTATCCATTGCCTCCCTAACAGTTCTAATATCGTAATAATAATAAATAAAGAAAAAATTGAATGGAAATCAAGTGGAGTATACATTTCTAGTTGTCTTCTCTCCTGAACTGATCTCCTCAATACTAGAGTATGAGGATATTTTTCTTCTGATTCATGTTCTTCTGTAGAGTCTAATTCATTATCCTTCAACTCAAAATCTATTTTATCTAGTTCTTTCTCCCTTGGTACGACTTCTTGCTTGAAAACATATCCGATTTCTCTAAATACCACATATTAGCTATACATTACCTTCTTATTTTCTAGGTTCCAAATATTATAACCTTTTAGACCATCTTTATAACCTATAAAGATACACTTTTTATCATTTTTATCCATCTTACTCATGTTTTCCTTTGGAACATGTGCATAGTCATCACATTCAAATACCATGAGATGTGTAAGAGATATTTTCTTACCAATCCATACCTCATCTGAAGTCTTTTCATCCAACGCTAATGATGGTGATCGATTCACTAGGTAACATGCAATACCCACTGCCTCTACCCAAAATTCATGTCCTAACCTGACACCATTGAGCATGTTGCTTGCTTTTTCCATCAACACCATGTTCATCCTTTCTTCAATTTTTTTTTTATGAGGTGTATATGGAGTAGTATTCTTCCTCTCTATATTGCATTTCTTATATAATTCTTTGATTTAATTGCCACAGAATTCTCCACCATTATTTGTCCTTAGTGCCTTAATTCTCTTCTCTGTATGATTCTCCATAAGAGCCTTAAGCTATTTGAATTTTCCAAAGACTTCATATTTATTCCTAAGGAAATAAATCCATGTGTTCGTCATGAATTCATATATAAATGAGACATAGTTCACAAATTTACCTAATGATGGAATTGATACAGGTCCAAGACTCCAAACACATCACTGTGCAACAAATATAAAATCCCCTCTGCCCTCGTCGCAGTAGAGGAAAATTTTACATGATTTTGTTTCCCATATAAAAAATGCTCATAGAAATCAAAATATAGAGAGAAATTGGCCATACCTTCATCCATTCCTTTACCATGTAGTGATCAAAGGCCCTTCTCTCCAATATGCCCCAATATTTGATGCCACAACATAGACCTTTCTCAAGAGACTGTAGGATATTTTTCTTCTTCATCTCCAATCTCAATAATAACAAAACTGTTACACCCATCACTAGTAGTTCTTCCCATAATCTCATGCAGATTTCCAATACAAACTCCCTTCAACAACACCATTACCCCTAGAACCATCATGTAGTTTTCTTTCTTAAACATTGTTTTTACCCCTACTTTATCCATTTTTCTTTAAAAAATCAAAATTTTGGCCAATCGTAGGATGTGTATAACATCATGGAGTTTTCTAATCCTTTCATACATGAGATTCAAATTGAATTTTCCTCTTCCTATGATTTTGGCTATCGATTCATTACCTAGGAAAAAATCACCTCCATCATGCCTTTCATATTTGCAAAACCACTCCTCGTTAGAAGTCATATGAAAGGATGTACCTAAGTTGACCAACCATGCCTCATGATTTGCATGTGTTATTTTACAATCGAAGTACACATCCCCTCCTTCTTCCACAAAGGTTTTCTCTTTCGTAGAAGGAGCATCATCTGATCTACATTTTTTCTTTTAGTTTCCTTCTTTTCGACATATCCAACATACCATTACAAATTTTCAAGGAGATTTAAATATTCCCCTAAATGTAGATCTCCCACTTGAGGACTTTTATTTATTTCTTTCTTGTGATAATCTTCTTGAAAATAAGGCATATGTGCTCTAGATTTCCATGTTTTTCTTCCCCATATCCACTAAAAAGAAGGATCAGACCACATCATCAAAACTTAAAATAGTTGAATTACTACCTATGGCCACAACCAAACTATCCCACGAGTTTGGTAAAGAGAAAAATAAATTGATACATATATCTTCATCGAAAATATTAATATCAACATATAATAACTAACTTACCATAATATTGAAGGCATCCCAGTGCTCTTTCATAGAGCCTCCATATTTCATCCTTGGGTTGTACAACTTCTTTCGTAAAAAAATTTTTTTTACCAAGGACTTAGACTGATACAAATCCCCTAACTTATCTAACAATTCCTTGGTTGTAGCTTCCCCTGACACATTCAGTAATACTAAAAATGAGAGACACAACGAGATTGTTTTCTTTTCCTTCCTATCCAACTTGTCCTAGTCCTCTGTTGATATTCTTGTAGGTAAAATATTTGGATCCACAATGATCCATTGATCTTTTTCCAAGAACAAATCTTCCATCTTGATATTCCACATATCAAATCTTTTCCCATTTCATTTCACGATCTCTATTCTTGACTTCATTCCATTTCTTTTCATTGCAAGAATTAAAACCACAAAGCTCCCATTGTAACAAGGTTTATCATAGACCCAAGTCAAACCCTTGACCATAAAGGCATCCCCCTGAAGCCAATAATCTCTCTAATATCAAATGTAGATTTTAACCTTGTACAATTAATTATTGCAAATAGATTCTTAATAAAATGGAAAAGATGCAATGGCACACATACACATCACACAGATATTTTACCCTGGAAACTGAAACTAGGAAAACCAACAACCTGTTTAGATCCACACCTTTAATTCTTTATTCATCATCAATATTCATTTTTTACAATATAATATATATATGATCCTATAGCATCCAAAACCCCTAATCCATTGACCTAGATTAGTCAACAAATCCAATTCCTTAATTGGAATTAGAAAACCATCGTCAAAAACCATTTTCCTAAAAAACACTAAAAATAGATGCAAAAATTGCCATCCCATGCAACCACCCTGTGACCCCACTCATCTTCCCAATGTAATGAAGACACTAGGTTTATTCATGCAAAGAACATAACACATGCCCAACACTTTCATGTGTCTTATTTGAAGAAGGTTATGGGATTCAATTCCAAAGTGAAAACCATCCTAGCATAACTTGATGAAGAAGGTTGCATTTAGCTCTAGCCAGATGTAGTATTGGATATGAGAGAGCCTCATTTTCACCAACACAAAATTAGGGAAGTATTGAACCAATGGAAAGATATGCAACCACAAGATGCCACATGTTTGAACCTTGAGGAAAATGTTTCTTTGAAAGGGGATGGCATGTTAGGGTCCTACCCTAACCCCTTTACATAAGATACTTTATTAATGTATGATGTAGCATCCCTAACATCCAACTGGACAAATTTTCAAACTGTACACAAAATTTAAAATATAGAAACTCTGCAAACACACATAATCATACATAATAATAATAAAATTACACATGCAACCCACACATGAAAACCCCATAAAAATAAGTGCATACATAATAATGCAACATGTAATTTAACACACAATTGACACTTATCTTGGTAAAAATATCACCAACTACGTGCATTCCTTCCACATTCCTCCCATCCTTAGACCACACTACTCAAAACTCTCAGCAGTGGGTCGCCCTCAAGCTAGAACTAAACTCTACCTGGGTAAAGGAATCCCTAACCAAGATGATGTATCTTAGACACCAGGAAAAAATTTGTCATAGGTGCCAACTTGAACTAACAACCTACAGTCCCTCATTCCCCACATGCCTATCCCACCCTAGGAAGTGTGTCCCTTCTCTGATCAACAGTCCATCGACTGCCCCACTTCCTTTCCAAGGCTTCAGCAACATGTCAGACAGGAAGTCTCAGAGCCCTGTAGTTGCAGTTTGGCACCTTCAAGAAACTGATTCCCAACTATTCTCTCACCTAGAGAAAATTTCTCACGGGCTTGACAACCCACTTCTTCAGTCTAGCTCCTAAGATAGCCAGGTTCAAGTATAGGTACAGTACAGTTATGGGTATGGGTATAGGTATAGATAGGAAGGTACAAAGGACAACTAAATGAGTGAGTACATGATGATGGAATGATTGGAAAATGAAATAAGTCCAAACTATATGTATGCATGTTCCCAACTTGACACTTGTCATGTTGAGAACTACTTTGGCCAAATTATCCCCATCCTTATAACTTAGGTCAAAATAATTATCCATACTTTATACTTTAAGGAATATTAATATAATATTCATTTTTGGCTTAACCTCCCTAGCTTAGCCCTTATCCTTAACTTTTATCCCCCTTTCCCTAACTAGTGGAGTTTAGTCCCCCATACTCTTTTACATGGTTGGTCTTCCACAGTGATGTGTTTTTCATTAATATTTGTGTGTGATTACATTTTCATTTACATTATAGATATATAATCTTTTTTGCATCATGAATCACCAGCCTCAAAACACAAGATATACACAAAGGATCTCTAGCCTCAAAACCGCACGCAGTTAAGTTTATTGCATGCGGTATCCTGGAATGTGCACACTTCGTCATTTTAGTCTGTAGTGCATGGTGCACTATATCATGGAAGGTGCAGACAAAAAGAACTCAAACAACTCACCAACTTAAGTACATTTGCATTTACATTTACAGTTTGGGTTCAGCCTAGGGGTATTACATATGATGTCTCCTTCCTTGATTAAGTCCCACTAAATAGTTATTTAATAGTCACTTGTTGTGAAAATGGTCCTCTTTATTATTAAGGCCCAAATTATTTAGTAGACCATCATTATAAGTGGGCCCACATGAACTTAATATTCTTTATTGATAGTTCTATGTTGAATAAAGTCTTATGTAATATTTTGTCAACAATTTTGATTGTATGTTGGAAATTTTCTCTAGCGGGTTTCCCTTTTAAATAGGTAAGTGAACATACCTCTCTATTTTTTATTATAAAAAGATCTTTCCTAGTGTTTAGATATTTTCTCTTGTCTTATTTGTTTTTTCATTACATTTTTCTGTGATTGCTCTAAATTTTTATAGTTAATTACATTGCAACCTCGAACAATAGTCTATAGGATGATCTCGATCCATGTTCGACTTCAATTTACTCCCTTCCTAGGATTTTTCTTTACATTATATCATTTCTTTCTTATTTATGATGGTCTTACCATTTAGTGTCTTCAACAACAAGTCTCATTGTTATATGATACTAAGTAAATCATGTAAAGAAATGTTAAGCCCTAATATTTTTCATATCATCCATAATGTTCAAACATATATATTTCTCCTTCTGTAGCACATTTTAACTATGACATTGAATAACTTGTAGAGGATGTGACTTATTTTGATAGCCCTTGGGAACATATACACATTGGTTCTCCCATCAAATTAATTTTTGATCCTAACTACTCCACTAACACATAGTGTCACTCTTAGACTCCATTTACTCTAGTAAAGTCTTTGATTCCTCCCTACCAATGCCATGTTTTGCACCAAAGGTGAATATTGGACCAATGTTTCATCTTAGATAACCATGATTTTTCTACCATACGAAATGTTATTTAACAATTTAAGGTTCTCATGACTTTTATATCCTATTGAGAATTTGACATGATTTTCCATATTTTGTTTCATGGATGCATGACCTCAGACTAGATTTTATGGTACCTTTGGATTGTTCTCATGACCATCATCAATCGATCAACTATGTGCCTCAACCAACATATACGATAAGGATTTCCCTTTGTATATTTTTTTCTAAACCTTTTTTTAGGCTTCAATTTCCCATAAGATCAACCTCACTAGATGTTGGTGCATTAGCCCATGTTTTATTTATTCACCTTTACATACATCCAACAACATAGCCTTTCTACGATGGGTTTCCTTGGATTGGCACCACGTTTCCATTTGGAACTCATATTCAGATGCAATTGTTGAGAGTATTAGGATCCCTTATGTATTGAATTTGAATTTTGAACCACATTCTCTTATCTGATCTCTCGCAAGACATTCTCAAATGGGCTCCCATCATTTCTCTTAGATATTTTCTTTAGAAAACAATTTTTTTTTGCTTGTTTCCATTTTTTTTATATTTTTCATTTCGTCTTTTCCAACCACATGCATGAAATCCATTGCCATCAAAGGGGAGGCATGAACTTTTATGTTCATTAACTACTACCCATTTTTTTTCTTTCTTTCTTTCAACCATATGTTCCCTTTCATGTCTGGGAACCCATTTTCCTGGAATGTGAACAATTGCTTTGTATCATTGTACTTCTTTTCATTATTTTAAGAAATCACCAAAAACAAAACATCAAAAAACATCAAAAGAGACTAAGGTGAGAAAGAAATTGAACTCTTTCTATGGTCACCAAGTTTTAACCATGAGTCACCTCTTCATGAGTTCAGGTAGTTGTCAATATTTCACTTGATTAGGGAATCTATACTATGTCATCCAATTATGTGCTTTGATGGGCCACATTGGTCATTTAATCCCACTCACACCATTAGTATGATTTAGTCTTTGTGGTCCCACATACCTCCTTATCATTACTCTCCTTCATGTTTCCATTATGATTGGTAATGTCATATTATTAGGGTTTATGGTTGTTGCCTAGATCAATCTCCACTTAAGCTCTAATCAAGGGATGTTTTATGTCTCATGCCCATATATGTCTCTTACCATTTTTTTTTCTAGGTCCTCACCATCTATCAATGATCTCCTTACCACATGGTTGTTTTAGGGCCACCCCATTGCCCTTTCTCCAATAGGTATGACCCTATTAACCACAACACCTTTTTATTGGGGGGTTTTATTTCAATTCTTAGTACCTTGGTTATTACTCTCATTAGTGGTTGTTTACCTTGCATATTATAATAGTGGATTACCATCATTGAATCCTCACTACATGTCTCCTACCAATGTTTGACTTAAATTATCCATTCACACCATGTAGGTTTGTACTAGTACCTTATTACTCATTTTTCATTATTTATGGGTGACCTCACATCTAGAAATTATTTCATTATTAACTATTAATGGGAAGGTTTCCCACATTCTCAACTCCAACTCATTATTGCAACAAAGAGTTTCATACGTAGTCTTGTCATCTTTTGATATTGAGATGAAGAGAATGGACAATGGATATGTATAGCTCATTCCCAACATTCTTGTGAGCCTAAGATACATCCTTTATTTTCTTACTACAATATTTTATTCATATAAATGGGTGATAATGACGTGGAAAATTTTAATAAGATGTATTCACCATCATAATTTCCCTTCATATTATGATTAGTTCAAGATTCTCCACTACAAGAATAGATTGGATAAACCCCTAATCATTGTCTACTCACATTACGTTTTTCCTCATCACATCATTGTACATTCATAGAAAAAATTTGGCTTGAAAATTTTGCTTGTGTCCTTGTAAAATTAACATAGGAACCCATTTAGTCCAATGACCTTATCATAAACCATTTAATAAAATGCTATAATTAATTCAGACAATATATGATGAAACATATTTACTCCTATGGGACCATGTCGAGGCATCGTAGAAAGCTCATCTCCTTCTATTTAGTAACTCATTGAAACTAAAACACCGTCTTGTAATGGCTCACAAATTCATTCTAAACCAACTCTAGGTTGATCACATTACCAATGTTCATTTAGCATGAGGACATACTTTCCCACTTCCTTAAAAAACCATATCTTTGATAAAGGCCTTTGTATCATATCCCTTTCCATTAGGTAATGTAGGCATACATTAATCTAGGTTCCTCTAGATTAATATACATCATCCAAACTATTGAGATCATATAGTTTATTTTATTTAACCTACTTTTCTTCATAAAAGTGACTTAATTAAATAACTTTAGACATAACCTCAAATTCTTTTCAAACGACTTAATTATAATTAAGTGAGATATCGAATATCTTTCATATATATCCCCAAACAAGTCCATTATACTAAATATGGCGTCTCCCCGATAGGTATTGCATTTATCTTCTCCTCTCATGCTTAGATAATTGATTCCAAATAGTTTTAATAGAAATGTTGTAGCTTTGTTTTTATAAGTGCTAAAGAATCAAGATGGAATTTGTTTTGTACATACACTTTATCTTGTACCTTATGAGATAGTCAACCAAATTAGTTGGTATCGTTATAAGGTGGCCATCCAGTATGTCATTAGAAATGTCAAAATAAAAAGAGGATTTTTAAATTATGTCCTCTATATGAGAATATGAACTTTCATTATTATATTTTGTATTTATAAACTTGTTAATGAAAGATGATATTAAATATATTATATATTATAATTAACAAAATGTATTTTTTCATATTTTTAAACTTGATTATTTAGCTATGAGAAAAAAATTTCATTAAAATTCTTACAACGTTTAATTGTTTTATTTTATTTGGTATTGAAACAATATTAAGAGCCATATATGGTTTTCTTGTATCTAGTGTGTAGGTGATTATTGGTCTTGCTAATAAATTTTTAAATTTTTTTTATAGCATGTCATCCTAATCATGTTTATTTAACTAGCTATTAGGTTACAATTTTTCCTTCAATATTGTCAATTAAAAAAATGTATTAGAAATGATTTTTTTTTAAACTTTGTAAACAGATAAATCTTGGCAATGTTTGAAATTAATGGTATAGTAGAAATTACCATAAAGAATAAATACTTAATGTCTTATTTGGATCCACAAGAAGATGAAATGAACCACTTGTTGGTTAACATTTCAAGGTATTTCTATAACAACATGAACATGATGCTTGTTTAAATGAAAAAAAAAATTGAGATCGAAAAATGGAATCTCAAGAAAAAAAGGGTAGTAGCAAAAATGGTTGAGGACTTCAAATGAAGAGTAGTTTGAGTCTATCCATGGTGATTAAAGATTGTCTCTATGTCAAAACATTCTACAAAAATACTACCAATGAATAAGAACACATTTAGTTAACCATGGTCAACCATTGTTAATGGTGGTCAAACATAAACAACCATGGTCAACCATAGTTGAACATAGTCAACCAACCATTATCAATCATGGTCTAAACCATAATCAACCAAAGATAACCATATTTAAACATGTTCAACCAAAATCAACCATGAAAAAACATTATCTAACATGTTCAACCATAATTAATTATAATCAAACATATTTTAGCCATTATCAAAACATGAATAAACATAATCAAATATCATATATATTTGAGCATTATTGATATTGATAGTTTAGTTCAGAAATCTATTAATCCTATTCATGTTGTCTACTAATTACCTAAAAAAAATGATTGATATGGTGAAGAACATCTATCAACCATCCATGTTTAATTATATTGCTAAAAAAAAGTGGCTAATTTTATAAACTTGATATAGTATAAGTAAAACTTGATATGGTATAAAGTAAAAATAGGGAACCAATTTTACATTCATAAAACTTTATGCATTTTCTTGTATTTTAGTGTACCAAGTAAACTCGCCTCTAAAATGTTATTTTTAATGGAACGAAGGACTTCGACTTAGAAAAAAGTGTCTCATTTTAAAATGCATTTCCTTGTATTTTAGTGTACCAAGTCAACTCGCCTCTAAAATGTTATTTTTAGGGTGTTGGCTAAACGTTCTACTTTTTCAGCTTTTTGGTCGGATTCTGACGATGTAAATATGGACAAAATTATTATTTTTTGTTGTTTAAATTGCATTTTTGAATGCATAAATGGATTCAGTGTGCTGAAAAACCCCTGGAGCACTTGGTTTATACAAACTTAGCCACTCAAATCTCCAGATCCAACCATTACCCACTAGATTTCGGGAAAAATCAAACGAAAAAATTCGTCGTAAAACTGCTCTTAAACTACTCTTATTTTTAATAGAAGGGAGGACTTGAAATTAGAAAAAAGTGCCTCATTTTTAAAATGTGGACTGAGGAAACACGAGTTGAGCACCCTTTTTAGTGTCTACCTTTCTTGTTTTCAAAGGAACTACAATATCTTGTTAGTGTTCTCCTTGAATTCATTTATTAAATTTGTATTGCCTTATAATCAGGATCTTTATTTATTAAATTTATTGTATTGTTTTATTCATGTATTTAAATTAATATTTTTTATTTAATTTTGAAAGAAACGATTGGATTTGTAGATTTGAGTGGTGAAGTTTGTATAATTCTATATTTTATGTATTTTTCAGCATGCTAAATCCATTTATGCAATCATAAATGCAATTTAAACAATAAAAAAATGGGATTTCGTCCATCTTTATATCACCCATTTAAAAATAAATAAAAACATAAAACTTTTAAGCAAGCCCTATCCCAACAAGCCTATTCTATTATGACTAAATTTATCCGATAAAACTAACTGAAATCAATTTTAAATAGATGACAACACTAATTTTTTTTTTAAATAGATGATAACTAAAAAATATATTTAAAATATAACGAAAACATTCAATAATGAAGCATATATCACCGAAGACAATGACTCTCTAAGAAGTTTATTTGTGACTGAAAATATTATGATTGATTGCAGGTTGTTTAGGGTATAACATTATGATTGGTTTAAGGATTTCAAATCTCTCAGCAACCTTAAAATCAGATTATATGTTTTTTAATTAGTTTTCCATTTAAAAGTGTTAATTAGGTCGATGATATATGTTATTCGTGTACAAAGACTTTTCAATTTTTATTTTTCATTAAGTTTTTATATAAATTTGTATATAAAATTAATTATAAATTTGATATATTTGTATTGATTATTAAAATGATTGAAATTTAATATAAAATTGTTCTCATGAGATTAAGAATAGGTTTTTAAAGGACCAAAGTTGATTATCATAAATATACCAGGCCATATTCAGTGGAAAATTAGATCCAGAAATCGGAATAATCTCATCCCCATAGTTTTATTATTTGAAAAGTGGTGATCTCATCTTTCTCTGTAATTAGTGATGGTCTGGCCTCATGAATTGGAAGGGGGGATCGGGTTAGAATTGGAATTGACCCTTGGCCAGGTAGTGTACAATCTCATATTATCCCTATTCAAATCAGAGACATTCTCAATGAGCAGGAAATCAACTTCATCTCTCGGGTTTCAGATCCAGAATCTTGTTGGTTGCGGAGCCTGATTATCTTCCTGATTCATAGGTTTGTTTCAGTTGTTCTTGGACCCCATTCCCTAACGAGGGGGTATGGGGGAGCTTTCCCACCCAAAACTATCATTAAGGGGTTCAAGGGGGGTGGAGACAATTTTAGTATCCACCCACTGGCGGGGGAATTCAGGGGAAACACCCCCGAAGCGAAATGTTGGAAAAATTTTCCGTGTAAAATATTGTAATTTTGTAGTCAACATCGACCGTTCATTATAAGGTGGAAGATCTTATGGTAGAAGTTATTTTAGGGATTTTTTCCCTAGAAGGTAACCCTCTTTTATGAGGGAATTGTATTGTTGTTATGTATGTGTGTGATTATTGTATTCTGAGAGAGGAGACTGTGAGAGAAACAAGAGGAAGTTGTAGTAGGTGTGTTGTAGGTTGTATCCCTTCATTTTGCTAGATAATAAAAAGGAAGGACCTGAAAATTTATTTGGTTCACATAGCCCACACTGGGTGAACCACATAAATCTGTGTCTCTATTGTATTGTGTATCTTATGTGTTTTATTTCCACATTTTTCTTATTTTATTGCTCCACGATCATGTTTTTATAACACTGGTATCAAAGTGAAAGGTAACTTGTAGGAAAAGAGGGTTCATGGTTCAAGTGGGAGCAATGGCGGAAGATGAAAAGTTTAGGGTCGAGAAATTTAATGGCCAAAACTACCAGTTATGGAAGATGAAGAAGGAAGATTATTTATATCAGAAGGATATATTCCTACCATTGGGCAGAATAGCATAGGATCCAACGACCATGAAGGATGAAGAATGGGAGGTTCTCGACAGAAAGGCACTAGGAATGATAAATTTGAGCCTGGAAGCATCAGTGGATTTAAATATTTCAAAAGAAAAGATAAGAAAGAAGTTGATGGATGGATTGGCTAAACTGTATGAAAAAACCTCAGCGTCCAATAAGGTATTTCTAATGAAGCGATTAGTTAATATGAAGATGTCAGAAGGTGGGTTTGTTGCAGATCATTTAAATGAATTTAATACAATTACTAATTAGCTAATTTTTGTAAAAGTGGACTTTGATGATGAGTTTAGGGCTCTTCTAATTCTATGGTCATTGCTAGAAAGATGGAATGGCTTGGTCATGGTTGTAAGTAACTCTGTCTCTAGTTCAAACACTCTAAAATTTGATGATGTTGTTGGTGTTATCCTTAGCGAGGAAATGTGAGGAAAAAGTACAGGTGAGACATCAGGTAATACGTTAAACATGGAGAATAGGGGAAGACAAAATGATAGAGGAAAGGGCTCAAGGAACCGTGGGAATTCTAGGAAGGGAAGATCCAAATCTAGACTAGGAAAGATTAAATGCTGGAATTATGAAAATAAAGAACATTTGAAGAAAAACTGCAAAGCTCCAAAGAAACAAAGAGATGGACAATAAGAGAAAAATCAAGAAGGAAATGTAACAGTTGATATGTTACAATATTCTTTGATTATTTATGTAAATAATATTTATGAGTCTTGGGTAGTAGATTCAGGGGCTTCATTTCATGCCACACCCCATAGAATTTTTTTTCTAGATTGTGTTGAAGGTGATTTTGGACAAGTTCATTTGGATGATGATGCACCATGCAAAATTGTTGGAATGGGTAAGGTACAAATAAAGAAAAAAAATGGAAACCAATGGTTATTAAAAGAGGTAAGACATGTACCAAATCTAAGGAAAAATCTAATTTCAACAGGGAAGTTGGAAAGTGAAGGTTGTATATCTATATTTATAGATAAGGCGTGGAAGGTCACCAAAAGATCATTGGTGATACCAAAAGGAGAGAAGGTAGTTACATTGTATTTATGTACTGATAATATTGATTCTTCTATCTCTTTGGCTTCTAGATGAGCGGATACAACACTATGGCATCACAGGCTTGGAAACATGAGTGATAAGGGGATGCATATACTTCACAAAATGAATATTTTTCCATATCTTAAAAAATTGATTTGGATTTCTGTGAGCACTGTGTTTATGGAAAACATAAGAGAGTTAGATTTCTCATAGTTGGAAAATCAAAGAAGGGTGAAAGATTAGAGCTTGTGCATACAGATGTATGGGGACCATCGCATGTATCATCTCTTGTTGTCTCTTGTTATTATGTTACTCTTATTGATGATGCAACTAGAAAAACTTGGGTTTATTGCATTCGACAAAAATATGATATTTTTGATACTTTTAAGAAATGAAAAGCTTGGGTTGAAAATGAGATAGAAAAAAGGTTGAAGTGTCTCAAATCAAAAAATGGAGGTGAATATTGCAGGAAGAAGTTTGATGATTATTTTTTATACCATCGGATTCATAGAGAGAAGATAGTTCCAAGAACACCACAAGAAAATGGTGTGTCAGAAAGGATGAAAAGAACAATCATGGAGTGTGCAAGGAGTATGAGATTGCATGTAGGGTTTACCTTATATTTTTGGGTAGATGTTGTAGATATTTTTGTTTACTTGATAAACAGAAGACCTTCAATTTCTTTGGATGGTGGAAATCCAGAGGAGGAATGGACTGTAAAAAGGTAGATTATTCATTTTTGAAGACTTTCGGTTTTGAAGCATTTCTCAATATTGATAAAGAAAATAGAACAAAGATTGAAGAAAAATCCTACCTTTATTGTATATGGTGTTAATGATTATGGTTATCATTTTTGGGATTATGAAAATCACAAAATAATTAGGAGTAGAGATTTCATATTCAATGATAAGGTCATGTATAAAGATCAGTTGCAGGGAAGGAAACATGAAGAATAAAAACTATAATACACAGTGCTTGATGAGATCATTGAAAAATAAATTCCAAAGGTACCAAAAAATCAAAATGTACAACAACAGGAGAAATAGCTATCTCAAAATCCTCCAAGTGTTGTTAGAAGATCTACCAGGTTAAGTAGACCTCTTGAACGATACTCTCCTTCACTGTATTATCAATTGTTGATTGATTCTGGTGAACCAGAAAGTTATGAAGAGACAATGAAGGTAGACACTAAAAGGAAGTGGGAGCAAGGCATCAAAGAGGAAATGGATTCCTTGGTAAATAACAAGACTTGAGATTTGGTTCAGTTTCCTACAGGAAAAAGAACATTGCAGAATAAATGGGTTTACAGGTTCAAGGAAGAAGATGGAGGCAAAAAGTGGTACAAGGATAGACTTGTTTTAAAGGGGTTTGAAGAAAAGAAAGGTATGGATTTTGATGAAATATTTTCTCATTTTGTTAATATGACTTCAATTAGGACTATTTTAAGTCTTCTGGCAGTAGAAGATTTTCATCTTGAATAGTTAGATGTAAAAACAACTTTTCTCCATCGGAATTTGGATGAAGAGATTTATATGCAACAACCATAGGGGTATGAGTGTAAATTTGTTGAACCTTCACATAATAGATCTAGCTAAACAATAATACAAACATTTGCAGAAAAAAATTGAGAAAGAAGAAGAATGAGAGAAATAATGAAAAAATTATCATTAATTGTATTCCACACTCAAAGAGTGAATAATTTACAATAAATATAGAATACATGAGTAACTAATGATCTATAGTGGTGTTTTAGAGTGATCTAGACACACAACAATAGTTACGGGAGTAAATTTCCACCTAGTCTAGTCTCTCAGGTAGTTACGAAAGTGAACTACCACCTAGTCTGAGTTAACTAGTCTATCAGTCTTCAGTTAACTGACTAAAACATAGTGAAGTGAGGAGGAGATCAAGGAATCAAGGGTAATGAACTAGTATGGTGATGATCCCAATGAAAATGTTCATTAATTGGTGATGATTGCAATGTTACATGGTGACAAAATCAATGCAACATCTAGACTCAACTCAACTAGTCAAACTGAAGTGTCAACTAAAAGAGAATATTATCCAGGTTGAATATTCTCCCCTAAAATATAGGAGACTAGATAATGACTAATTATGACTAATAAACAAGGAAAAAACTTAGGAAAAATAAGTCCTAGGTATGTTTGAAGTAACTCCAACACACCCCATGAACATCTCTATGGTGAAAATAAAGACTGGGTCCTGACAACGAGGCCATGTTAGGTACCCAAATACAAAAGATATATTGAAATAAATGAGTAAAGAGGGAAGACCTCATGGGAAAACGCCCCAAAGGAACAAAAAGAAGTTGCTAAGTAACCTTGTCCTTCACTCCAAGAAGACCTTGCAATTGTGCAAGTTTGTGCTCGTTAAAGATTTTGTTGAAGATGCAGATGTCTGCACGGATATAATGAAGTAGATGAATCATCTATATGCCCACACATATCCACTTTCTCTTCTTGTAATGAAGAATATCCAAACAATGTTTGGATGAAACTTTGAAAACCGTGCAACTATTTTTTTTTAAATGTTGAAATTTTGTTGATTTTAAAAAGATGATAACTTCACTTTCCAGACTCTGTTTTGTACGAATTTATGCAATTTTTTCTCATAAAATATCATAATGAATTCTGATGTGCGTGGCTCCCTTTTTTTCTCTTGAGATGCATGCATTGTGCATGGAAAAGTGTCTGCATGTGACTCTTGAGATGCATGAAATATATCTCCCACATGAATTTCAGAAAAAAAAAATATGAAATGGAGTAGACATCACCTTCAATTAATGGAATACAAATTTGTGCAAATGCTTTAGTAGAAGACTCTTCAGAATAAGAGGCTTGATCCTCTGATGGTTTCTCTTCTGGCTCTATCTTTCCAATCTCATGCATGCAATATTCACAATCTTATTTATTCCCAAATAGAACCTCCAATATGGTCCATAATTCATTTGGAGTGAATTCTTGTGAGACGTCACATAGTTGGTGGAGAATTTCTAGAGAAATAGATAAGCAGATAAATCTTATGGCCATATCTTGTCTATTGAGAAATCCATTTTTATCATCGGCGGAATCAGGCTCTACTTCCATTTCCATAGTTATTTGGTATAAGCCTCTACTTCTGAGAAGAATTAGAATCTTGGCTTCCACTCCAAATAGTTATGAGGCGTGAGAAGTATTATCGGTGAGTAAAACATAAATTCCATTTTTTTTGCGTTCTTCAATCTTCAGTACTTGCAAAAATAATTTGGTGTAAATTTTTCTTAGCAGTCCATCAACTCTAATACCACGTAAATGTGTTGAACCTGCACATAATATATCTAGCTAAACAATAATACACACATTTGCAGAGAGAATTTGAGAAAGAAGAATAATGAGAGAAAGAATGAAATAATTCTCATTAACCGTATTCCACACTCAAAGAGTGAATAATTTACAATAGATATAGGATACATGAGTAACTAATGAGCCATAGTGGTGTTTTAGAGTGATATGGACACACACCAGTAGTTACGGGAGTAAATTGCCACCTAGTCTAGTTTCTCAAGCAATTACGGGAGTGAACTATCACCTAGTCCGAGTTAACTAGTCTATCAGTCTTCAATTAACTGACTAAAACAAAGTTAAGTGAGGAGGAGATCAAGGAATGAAGGGTAATGCACTAGTCTGGTGATGATCCCAATGAAAATGTGCATTATCTAGTGATGATCCCAATGTTGCATGGTGACAAAACCAATGCAACATATAGACTCAACTCAACTAGTCAAACTAAAGTGTCAATTGAAAGAGAATATTATCCAGGTAGAATATTCTCCCCTAAAATATAGGAGACTAGATAATGACTAATTATGACTAATAAAAAAGGAAAAACCTTAGGAAAAATAAGTCTTAGGTATGTGTGAAGTAACTCCAACAATGAGGTCAAAGGGAAGTAAAATTTAATATACAGGTTGAAGAAGAGCTTGTATGGCCTAAAGCAAGCTCCAAGATAGTGTTATTTGAAGTTTAACGAGTTTATGATAGAGCAAGGTTATAGTAGATGTCATTCTGATCACTGTGTTTATTTTAAAAGGCTAAAAAATGGAATCTATATTATCTTTCTATTGTAAGTAGATGACATGCTTTTTGCAGGGTATAATATGTAGGATATAAATGTACTCAAGAAGAAATTGGCTAATTTATTTGCGATGAAGGATTTGGGTGCTGCAAAGAAAATGCTTGGTATGAGAATAACAAGAGAGAGGAAAAATCACAAATTGACAATGTCTCAGGTTGAGTACATAAAGAAGGTGTTGGAGAGGTTTATATTGTAGAATGCAAAACTAATTAATACAACTTTGCTTAACCATTTCAAATTAACAAAGGAAATGCATCCCGAGACACCAGAGGAGATAAAATACACATCCAGGGTCCCTTATTCATCAGGAGTTGGCAACTTGATGTATGTGATGGTTTGCACAAGACCAGATATTGTACATGCAGTGGTATTTGTGAGCAAGTATATGAACAATCCAGGTAAAGAACATTGGGAGGAAGTAAAGTGGATTTTCATGTATTTGATAGGTACTTCTACTCATGCATTATGTTTTGGAGGTTCATACATTGTTCTACATGGATATGTTGATTCAGATATGGCAGGTGATAAAGATATCAAGAGGAGCACCACATGATATGTTTTTACTGTAGGTGGAACCGCAGTAAGTTGGATTTTGAAACTGCAAAAGGTTGTTGCACTTTCAAAAATAGAATCAGAGTATGTTGCTACTGCAGAGGCTAGTAAAGAAATGATTTGGTTACAAAGGTTTATGGAGGAATTGAAAAGAAGCAAGAGAATAACAGGTTGTACTGTGATAGTGAGAGGGCTATTCATCTTGCAAAGAACGCAAAATTTAATTCAAACACTAAGCATATACATCTCAGGTGCCATTTCATACGATGTTTCCTGGAAGATGGACATTTGAAGCTGGAAAAGATAGATACTAGCCAGAATATTGCAAGCATGTTAACAAAGGGAGTAAACAGGGAGAAACTGATTTCCTGCTCAGTTTCAGTTGGCCTTCAAGCATGAAGGTGAAGATGAGAAATTTTCTAGGTCCAAGGTGGAGTATGGTCCAACAGGTACAACAATAGTGGATTTGTTGTGATCAGTCTCCAAGTGGGATATTGTTGGTTGCAGAGCCTGAGTATCTTCCTGATTCAGAGGTTTGTTTCAACCGTGCTTGGACCCCATTCCCTAACGGGGAGTGTAGGGGGATTTCCCCCCCACAACTATCACTAGGGAGGTTTAGTGGGAGGGGGGTTGACAATTTTAGTAGACCCCCCTGGTGGGGGAATTCAGGGTAAGCTCCGTCGAAGATAAATTTTGGGGAAAATTGCCTTATAAAATATTGTAATTTTATAGTCAATTTAGACCGTTCATTATAAGGTCGCAAATCTGACGGTAGAAGTTATTTTAGGGATTTTTTCCCTAGAAAGAAACGGTCTTTTATGAAGGAATTGTATTGCGGCCATGTATATGTGTGATTAATGTATTTTGAGAGGGGAGATTGTGAGAGAAAGAAGAGGAAGTTACAACGGGTGTGTTGTAGGTTGTATCCTTTCATTTCGTTGCATAATAAAAATGAAGGACCTGGTAATTTCTCTGGAGGACCTAGCCCATACTGGGTGAACCACATATATTTGTGTCTCTATTGTATTAATCCACGATCTTATTTTTCTAACAATTCCACCTCTACCTGGCAGCAAGGTTGGTTGGGCATTGATTCCTTTGGTCTGGAAGGTAATCAAGATCTTCTCTTGAACAATTATACAAGGGCCCTCCACTCAGGACGTATTGGAATTATTGATAGAGATGATGAATTAGTGTGGCAGAAAGCACCACATTGGATTTATACTCCAAAACTAGGATATATTACTTTAAATGTTCAAATTATGCACATGGATCATAACTTGTGGTGGCGAGGTCTCTAGAAATCAAAATGCCCACAAAAAGCTATGATTTTGATGTGGTGTATTATTTACAACAAAATACCAATATGGGATAGCATGAGGAACACAGCAGGCGCCGGTTGGTGTCCTTTGTGCAAAGGGGAAAATGAATCATGTTTGCACCTCTTTATCAATTCTCCATTTACTCAAATGGTGTGGGAGGAAATTGCACTTTGACTGAACCAGGCTATGATATGGGACAGTGCCACAGTGGAATCGGCTGGTGCCATGACTTTTTTATTAAAAGATAAAAGAACTTCCCTTTATAATTTGTTGGGGCATTTGGCTAGCCCGTAACAAAGAAATTTTCCAGGATCGACCCTCACTTCTAGATTGTATTGTTGCTCAGGGTCTCTGGATCCTTTCTCACTTTCCACAAGAAAAATACTTTCTTGTTGTCCGAATAGTCTCTCTATAATCTATTAACCTTACCTATCCTTGGGCCTTCTTTGATGGTGCTTCTCAAAATGACCAACAAATTTGTGGGGGGGAAAGTAGTTCTATATTTGTACATTCTATTCAAATCCTTGATGACTCTATGAATGTTATAAATTGGTCTCAGAAAACTCAAATGTGTCATAATATTATTTTATTGCCAATTTTAGAATAAATATTCAGAGTTATGAACACATTTGCATCTCACACCATCTCTCATGTATATAGGGAACGCAAAACGCAACCAGCTAACAGACTCCTTATCAAAAGATGAACTTGAACTCCTTTTTGGCAGCTGTCACATCACGGAAATGAGAGGCGAGGAGGCTTATGAATTCTATCATAGGTCCTTCTTAGAAAAATTCATTCAGCCAACCTAGTAACACTCTTTGGATTCGGCCTTCAAATCAAATCAGATTATATATGTAAAATGTAGTCAGAACTGCTGAAAAATACTTAGTCAATTACTATGTCCATAAGTTACAAACCTTAAATCTGTGATATTAAAGCAATATACTGGAGCTCTGTTTTTTATCTTTTTTAAATGAAACTCTGTTTTGTTTTTGGAGTTTTTTCTAATCTTCAATGTTATATAACACCTACAGAATGTAATTTTGTATACTTAAATGAATAAAATTAAGCTTTTTTGTGGAAAAAAAGAAATCTCTAAATTTACAGTGTTAAAACTTTCCAATTTCATTTTTAAAAGTGTGACTTTCTATTACCAAATTAATAAGATTGCAACACTGATACGTTGCTACCATCTCCCCTATTGTACCTTTGCGAATATTAGAAAACCTAAATATATAAATGGAACCCAAATACCCGTACGTCTACTTGATTATTTCACGGATTTTCTGGAATATGGATGGTACTGGCTGATCCTAAAATGACGCATTCACCTAATACCTGAAGGTTGTCTCTCCAGTCTGAGAGCCATCACAATTTTTGTAGACCCCCCCTAGTGGGTGAATTCAGGGTAAGCTCCATCGAAGAGAAATTTTAGGGAAAAATTCCTTGTAAAATATTGTAATTTTATAGTCAATTTGGACCGTTTATTATAAGGTCGCAAATCTGACGGTAGAAGTTATTTTAGGGATTTTTTCCCTAGAAAGAAACGCTCTTTTATGAGGGAATTGTATTGCAGCCGTGTATATGTGTGATTATTATATTTTGTATATGTGTGATTATTATATTCTGAGAGGGGAGATTGTGAGAGAAAGAAAAGGAAGTTACAACAGGTGTGTTGTAGGTTGTATCCTTTCATTTTGTTGCATAATATAAATGAAGGACCTAGCCCATACTGGGTGAACCACATATATTTGCGTTTCTATTATATTGCTCCACGATCTTATTTTTCTAACAATTCCACAGCTACCTGGCAGCAAGGTTGGTTAAACCTTGATTCCTTTGGTCTGGAAGGTAATCAAGATCTTCTCTTGAACAATTATACAAGGGCCTTCCGCTCAGAACATATTGGAATTATCGATAGAGATGATGAATTAGTGTGGCAGAAAGCACCACATTGGATTTATACTCCAAAACTAGGATATATTACTTTAAATGTTCAAATTATGCACATGGATCATAACTTGTGGTGGCAGTGGCAAGGTCTCTAGAAATCAAAATGCCCACAAAAAGCTACGATTTTTATGTGGTGTATTATTTACAACAAAATACCAATATGGGATAGCATGAGGAACACAACAGGCCCCGGTTGGTGTCCTTTGTGCAAAGGGGAAAATGAATCATGTTTGCACCTCTTTATCAATTCTCCATTTACTCAAATGGTGTGGGAGGAAATTGCACTTTGACTGAACCAGGCTATGATATGGNGATAGAGATGATGAATTAGTGTGGCAGAAAGCACCACATTGGATTTATACTCCAAAACTAGGATATATTACTTTAAATGTTCAAATTATGCACATGGATCATAACTTGTGGTGGCAGTGGCAAGGTCTCTAGAAATCAAAATGCCCACAAAAAGCTACGATTTTTATGTGGTGTATTATTTACAACAAAATACCAATATGGGATAGCATGAGGAACACAACAGGCCCCGGTTGGTGTCCTTTGTGCAAAGGGGAAAATGAATCATGTTTGCACCTCTTTATCAATTCTCCATTTACTCAAATGGTGTGGGAGGAAATTGCACTTTGACTGAACCAGGCTATGATATGGAACAGTCCCACAGTGGAATCGGCTGGTGCCATGAATTTCTTATTAAAAGATAAAAGAACTTCCCTTTATAATTTGTTGAGGCATTTGGCTAGCCCGTAACAAAGAAATTTTTCAGGATCGACCCTCACTTCTAGATTGTATTGTTGCTCAGGGTCTCTCGATCCTTTCTCACTTTCCACAGGAAAAATACTTTCTTGTTGTCCGAATAATCTCTCCAGAATCTATTAACCTTACCTATCCTTCTTTGATGGTGCTTCTCAAAATGACCAACAAATTTGTGAGGCCAAAGCAGTTCTATATTTGTACATTCTATTCAAATCTTTGATGACTCTATGAATGTTATAAATTGGTCTCAGAAAACTCAAATGTGTCATACTATTATTTTATTGCCAATTTTAAAATAAATATTCAGAGTTCTGAACACATTTACATCTCACACCATCTCTCATGTATATAGGGAACGCAAAACGCAACCAGCTAACAGACTCCTTATCAAAAGATGAACTTCAACTCTTTTTGGCAGCTGTCACATCACGGAAATGAGAGGCGAGGAGGCTTATGAATTCTATCATAGGTCCTTCTTAGAAAAATTCATTCAGCCAACCTAGTAACACTCTTTTTTTTTGTGGATTCGGCCTTCAAATCAAATCAGATTATATATGTAAAATGTAGTCAGAACTGCTGAAAAATACTTACTTAGTCAATTACTATGTCCATAAGTTACAAACCTTATAAGTTACAAACCTTAAATCTGTGATATTAAAGCAATATACTGGAGCTCTGTTTTTTATCTTTTTTAACTGAAACTCTTTTTTGTTTTTGGAGTTTTTTCTAATCTTCAATGTTATATAACACCTACAGAATGTAATTTTGTATAATCTTCAATGTTATATAACACCTATAGAATGTAATTTTGTATAGATGAATAAAATTAAGTTTTTTTTGCAGAAAAAAAAGAAATCTCTAAATTTACAGTGTTAAAACTTTCCAATTTCATTGTTAAAAGTGCGACTTTCTATTACCAAATTAATAAGATTGCAACACTGATACGTTGCTACCATCTCCCCTGTTGTACCTTTGCGAATATTAGAAAACCTAAATATATAAATGGAACTCAAATACCCGTACGTCTACTTGATTATTTCATGGATTTTCTGGAATATGGATGGTACTGGCTGATCCTAAAATGACGCATTCACCTAATACCTCAGTCTGAGAGCCATCACAATTCTTTGCGCCGCCACAACAGCGAGAGGAAACGAAGATATAAACAAAGGTGACCTATTCTGTACATCGCGGGTTATACAACAAACAGCTTCAACGCAACATCCAACAAAAGGGTATTATTATTAGACCAGCAATTATATGCATATAAGCGTTCACATAATGCAGAACTCTCTTTTGCAGCATAAACTGTACAAAATTTACAAGAGTTCTACAGACACATTTCATACAACATTCAATATCATGAAGCATTGTCAGTACTATATTCAAATCCCATATTTGCTTTCATAAACATTGGCTCGAACTACACCGTCCTATTAGTCTCCAAACTTAACTGACCGTTACCAAATCCCTGGACAATTATTGACAAGGATTAAAATGGGAGCTCAAGAACAGACATAAATTTACAGGTATTATCATTTAATTTTGGACATCAACTAATAATTACATCAGAAGATGTAAGTTTTCAGGGTTAGAAAATGTTGAGAGTGTTTTTATTTGGTTTTATATATTTCAAAACCAAGTACACTGTTTTTATCCAGAAACATTTTTAATATTAATTAGCACAGTCAATCATATGATGTTACAATAATTTCTTAATATGATTAGGTAAATGTTAAAAAGTAAATAGGGTAACGGATGCATTTATAAATGCAAAGAAGTTATTAACAATAAATCTGATCCATTGATTTTGGAGTACGACTAAGAATATACCAGCATCTTCAATGCATAACCATCAGATTAGAATTTAAGATTAAAAGATCATTAATTGTGCCCATCTCCAATAGGTATACCCGCGTAATTAACATATAGGAGCTAGCATTATCACATGTGTTTAGTCTAAGTAGTATGCTAACTGATGTAGTATTACATTTAGTAAAATAATAATAATCTATTTTTAAAGTCACCTTCAAACTTGACATTAAATTGATGTATGAAATTTTTTTTGTTCATAAGATACGAAATTCTTTTGATTTTACTATTAAAATTTATTAAGATATACATAAACCTGCCATGCATTAAAAAGGAACAAAAATAAATGACTCATGTCATGGGCCAATTAATCAGACATTCATTCATGGGCCATAATCAGACTAAGAAACAAATTAAAATAAGCTGATCACTGGATAAGCAACCTTGACAAAAGCTGAAGAAGAAATCTTACTAGAGGAATAGTAGGTGATGAGAAAACGGCGATTGGTATTATCCCTCCAAAACTTAACAATATCACCAGTCTTGAGTGCTTTCAGTCTCAGAAAGTTGATCCATTGACGCTCAAACACATAAGGCTCGCTACTTCGCCCATATTTCAACCTGAATGGCCATACTCTTCCCTCCTCGCAGTCAAATATGGGGAAGAGGGCACCCTTATGATCAAGCATGACCTGTCTCTTTTGATCAGGTGTCAAGAAATTGAAAATACGTTCCTGAACATCCTCGGGAATGATCAGTTTACAGTGCGTATTATCTATGTCAGTCTCCAACAGCGTCTTTTGAAACAAGAGCTCAATATCACGGGATGGGCGAGCTGGTTGGAAGGTGTCCATACTAATGCTCTTCATGTTAATCTCTCCATCTAATTTGAAGGATACTGTTATTTCTATCGACTCGAACTCCCAATCCCACACGGTTAAATAGGGCTGCCGCGCGCTCATCACAGAGGACTCGGGAGTCATGGCCATCCTCTTTGACGGCGAGAGGACAGAGAATGAGTTTGGAGGACAAAGGACAACATGTCATAATCCTATGTCACATCCTATGCTACATCAATCATAATCCTATGTCACATCCTAACATGGAATAAAAAGCTAATGAAAAAGGCACAGTCTATTGGTTAGACTTTTTCTATCTGGAGTCATGGAGTCAGGGGAGTCATGGCCGAGTAATTTTTTTTTTTATCTGGAGTTACTTTTTTAGTGGGTTTTTTTGGTGGTGTGTTTAGAATTTTTTTATCAGTTCAGAATTTTGAAAGATTTTTTTGATTATCTGAATTGATTTAAAATGGAGCAAAATTTCTAAGATAAAGTTTTGAAATATATAAAACTTTAATCTATGCAAAACTAGACTGCTCCTGAAAAATCTAACATGTTTCAAGCTTATTTTTTTATCTAAAAAAATCTGTTTACTCTTAACCTGCTCCCCATGGGGCTAACAATATCCAACTTGGGGTATGCGGTAGAGAGAATGACGTTGAAGGACAAAGAACAACATGTCTGTAGCAATCATAATCTTACGCCCCACCCAAAAATAAAATAAAAAGCTTAACGAAAAATACAAAAAGCTGACAACAGTAAAATCATGTCGTAACGAAAACAAACGCTGCACGTGCGCTCACGATAATGTGTTTTCAAGGTGGATACCAGAAAATAGAATCTCCGTACACAATAGCATTGAAGTACATGTTTGAAAAGTGTTCAGTACAATCTCCGTACAAAATAACATCATGCTTTAGTCAGCAGTTTGGCGATAGTGTGAGCTTCATACTTTTTTATTCCAATCCATCTGCCTCGTTTGAATTAAAGGTCGTGATTGATTGATAAGATCGTTAAAATTTTAAAAGGCAATTCACATAGTTTCCTTAAAACCAACCCGGAATTAAAAAAAAAAATCATGGGTCCATTCATTAAATTAAATTGGAGACTTTATAATCATCCAATTTTTTTTTATGACGAAAAGTAGTGAAAAAATTGCACATTACTTAATTTTAGTTAATAATTTAATTGTTTTTTTAATTTAAATAAAATATAGTAAAATTAGCATACTTCCTAAAAGGGAGAATGAAAATGTAAAATTGAGAATGAGAATGCTAAAGTAATGAAAGTGAAAATAAATAAAATTTAGTAAAATAAATAAAACTTATAAATAGAATTTATTTAGAAACTAAATTACCAATGTAAAATATTATTATTTTAAGTTATGATGGATAATAATATTTTAACTTTATGAATTGAGTTCTAAATTTTTTTAAATTTTTATAGGGTTTAGTAATGTACTAAAAATATTTTTTGTTAATAAATCTTAATCATATTAATTGTGAATCCAGAATTTAAATGAATCTATGTTCATTTTCAATATATTTAAAGTTATTGTCTATAAAATTAAATATCTTTATGTCATCGTGAATAATTTTGATTTATTATTGATAAGGATTTAATCTCTAACCTTAACACAAGTTTGTAGTGTGTATAGACTCAAAAATATTTTTGTATGAAGTTAAGTGATTATAGTTTATTCTTCTTTATAAATCTAAATATATGTTTTCCAAGGAGAGAATGATTATGATTTATGATGCACACTTATATTGTTTATACATCTAAATATCATTGCCTTGGCATTGTTCTTTTGTGATGCATTTTTTTATAATAATAATAATAATAATAATCCATTTTTAAGGTCATGATCAAGCCAAACACCAAATTGGTAAAGTCTAAGGAAGTATACATACCATACTCACCCCCTTCCTAACTATCATTTTGTCTAAATCAAAATTGTTTGTTAGTGATGCATGTTTTTCATTGTTTATAAATTCAAACTATGTAATTTGGTTAGTCTATGTTCCTTTCATTTGGCTACAAATCAACATTAATTTATAGTAATGTATGGAGCATCTTAGATTGAATTCGCTTAGTTTAACGTAGAATATTAAACTAAAGCTCTCTTGGGATGAACACTAGTTATTTTTATATAAGATATGCACAACTTAAAATTTATGTTGATCCTCAAGAGGACTAATTAAACTAATAACCTTCCTATCTAAATCCCACTTTTGGTCCTATAAAGTAATTGGTGGAAGAACTTCTTTAAGTATGAGTAGTATAAGAAATCATGTTTGGTCATATAAAGTATTTGGAGGAAGAACTCCAAAATGTTTTCCAATGTCTTCGCATACACCTTATCCACCTATAAATGATGTCTTTGGAGGGTATAAGTGTAGTGTATCACATGTCTTTTAAACTCTAAGAATTGTGCCTCTGGTTAGTACTTGTCTATCAACAATTTTCGTATCGACAAAATAGGATCAAATCATGTAAAACATGAAAACTGTCTACTACAAAATATTTTGGTCATGTATAAGGAAAATAATCAGTTTATGACTATTCTTTGACTTAAAAGTAAGATAATTGTTTACTATAAAATATTTTTGTGATGTATAATGTATTTATTGAGAAATATTTATTTTATGATTATTCTTTGACTTGTGATAAGTTTCGCTTTTTCTTTAAAAAGGGTATCTTTTATTTTGTACCATGTTTTTGGTTTTTAAATAAATAATGTATTAACATGTAGCAAATTTATGTACAAGATAACTGAAATCCTGAACACAATATTTGTTTTAATGAAGGATACATGTGTTGGGTCAACCTTTTGTTCTGGGTCATCCTTTAACGACGTGAAAGGTCGAGAATGCTATGATTAAATCATTTACATATTGTTTCTTATTAGTACCTGACGATTCTTATTAGTCCATAGTTTTAGCTTACTTAATGACCCCCATAAATCAAGTTGGTTTGGTTGGGAGGAAGACTTCATTACAACACTATAATGTCATGATTTTATTTCTTCTCTTCAGGCGGCACTATCCTGTCATAGTTTTATTTCTCCTCTTTAGGCGAAAGATCTCATTCATTACTATGATGGTCCAAGAAGGATTGCATTCCTTCCTTGGCTTAGCGTGGAAGTTCTTTTACTTTGTATTAATTCATTCAACTTTGTAACCATTTATGTTGTTTTCTCAAAGTGTTTATTATTTTCATTAAAAATTAAAAATCTCTTTTTAATTATGAAAAGTGTCTATTAATTTTATTTAAAAACCATTTTTAAATTATTCATTTATATGGAAGTGATGAGAGTAAATATCACTCAGTGTGAACTATAATGCATTATTGTTTTTAGATTTGTCAAACCTTCACAATTTAATTTAAAGAAAAAAGTAAATCATTGACCAAAAATACTCTTATGACCATATAGATTAATTTTCAATCATATTAATTTACACCCCTACACAATCATTGTAGTCTAATAAGATATGACAATGCTACAATTGATGCTTTAGTCTAATGACAATGTTGCATTTGCATCTGGATCGATTCTCATAAGCTTGAGCATAAATTATGTTGTGCAACACTCCTGCACATCAGATCAAGTTTTAAAGCGATGTAAGTGGCAATGTTGATTGAATGTTTAGACTCCATAATTCCAATACCAAAGAATATAGATACATACCAGTGTAAATACTCGCATTCAATCAAGTCGCCAAGAGTAAGTGCATCCTGTTGTGGCATAATCTGATGAATCATGAACCAAGGCGTTACCTAACAGTTATGTTCTACAATTCAAATTTCAAAGGTAATTTGCAAATGTCATATTTTTTATTCTCTAGAATATTTGCACATGTTCGCATATGTATTTATTCCTTGAAATATTTGAATGCATTTGCTATCTAAGTTCATTGTATTTTAATTTGTTTGATAGTGATAACTCAATTTTCTAAATATTTGCTTCATTTTGTTTACACATTTTCATGATTTTTGAAACTATTTCAAGTATATTTTAATGCGTTCAGGAAGTGTAAGTTATGCAATATAAACAGATTCATATTTTGAGTATTTGAAAGAAGCCTGTATTCAGCCATTGAGAAAAAATATCAAAAGAAAGGGCTAAGTGGAATTATATATTTAGATGATAAATTTCAAGCGAATTTGAATAGATACTAAATCTAATAAAGAAAATGTATCCTCAAATCTAATAAAGAAAATGTATCCCAACACGCTTTTTTTTATGTTTATAACTACATTTGACACTGCATATTGAAATCAAACTACAAAATACCCATCACTAAATCATAAGAGGGGCGTATCACACATATTTTCCGTTACCTTATCATGGACTTGCTTAATCCTTCGTAATATGTTTTAGCCAAATCTACTCTATCACATATTCTTGGGATAGAAATTTCGATGGTTGTTGATAATCATAGCTACAATCAGTAATGGAAACATATAATGCACCCTCTTCTCTTTCTATCCTAATTGTGACTTGCAGTAGTTGCAGGTATTGTATATATTGAGGGCTGCAAAAAAATGCAGATTTGGTTGCAAACTTGTTGGGGAATGTCATACCCTGTCTTGCAGTTGGGTATTTCTAATATTTTTACCCAACTCTCATTTTTGTTTTCTACTAGTTTTATATGTGACTTTTCACTGTTCGGTGTTTTTGTTCAGTGGATGTCAGCTTCCTTTATGCAGCTGAGTATTTCTCATCTCTTTACCATTTTTCTCCTTGGCTTTTGTTTCTCTAATGAATTCTCCCAAATGATCTTTGGCACAAAATATAGCTTGTCAATTGATTGCGTTTTTGTTTCTCCCATGAATTCTCCCAAATGATCTTTGGCGTGAAATATAGCTTGTCAAATGATTGCATTCCATCAGAGAAATTCAACAAATGCAATATGTACTACGTACTGGACTATAATATGGAGCTTGTCAGATGATTGCATTCCATCAGAGAAATTCAACAAATGCAGTATGTACTACGTACTGGTCTATAAGATGGCGGTGTAGTATCCATGAGATTTCAACATTCAATACAATAGAAAGATCAAGTAGATTTACAGTGTCATCCAGATACTGATCAATCCATTTTTCATCCCATTTTGCTATAGGAAACCTGAGATCCCCAACTAAGCATTTTAGATCAGTATGCAGTGAGAACAAGATTTCCATGGCTTGTAGTATGCATGCCAGATCTGTAAAATCCTTTGGCCTATTCATCTTGAGATGCTCTAATCTTTCTTCTAAAACAATCTCAAAACATGTCACTATTTGATTAAGCCTTACAGAGGAATTGAATGATGCTTACCGATAAAAATTCTAAAATGATTTTCAAAGAATCCAAAGAATGAGGACAGAGAATGGTCATCATGTAGGCGACTCATGGTCAGATGAAGGTCTGACTCCTGTAACAGTTGAAAAGATGAAAATGAAACAATATGTAGAAAAGGTCTTCAAACTAAAAACAAAGTGTTTGAGCCAATATTTCTCGAGGTGAACCAAAGGTTCGGAAGCACAACATAGAAACACTATGTTATGCACTTCTAGCCTATGTTTTGATCTATCCCTTCAGACTTTGATAAAAAAAAATCATTGTGAAGATCTTATTATTATCTAATGGACAATTGTTGGACAATTGCTTGTAAAATGAAAATCCTGACAATCCGCTCAAACAGACAAATTAGCAACCTACATCCAGAGAGACATGAAAGCATGGTCAATAATCATAGATTACCTGGTATTACATATCATTAACAATAAATCTAAAGATTTGATCAAATTAAAAAAAAAAAAAATAGCAGTATCAGAAGCAATCACTTGTTAAAAACAAAAAGATATTGAATAAGGGTGTTGCTTAGATCTCCTGTGTGGAAATCGGGTATAAAAAACAACTAAATCCACTATAATAACGTGTTTCTCATAAAAAATTGTTATAAAACAAGAAGTTACCTCAATTCTACTTATCCTTTGGCATTTCTACAAATGGTGCCAAAGAAAAAGAAAAGGGAACAAAAGTGGTGGACTGACCAACTGAATAGAAAGTTAAAGTGGTGGACTGACCAATATTGTTACCTGCAACAAATGAATATTGTTCACCTCATAAGCTTGGTCGAACTTGTCGGACAAAAACTCCACTAAAATTACTAGAAGATAGGCGTGTAAAATTCTTCAAACGACCTTCACAAGCTCAAGGATTGTACACACATCGCTTACTGGAAATATGTAGTATTATTGAGCACTCAAACCTTAAAATTGAGCAAAAGTTTGGTCGTTTAAGTATATTTAAGAGGTTTTTCTTTTAATTTCCCAATACCATGGGCCATGGAGCCGCCTCCACTCATATTTTCCAGACTTCTCGAGAATACAGAACCAGATTTAATTTTCTCTATCACAAAAAAATCAAAGATTCTCCTTAAAAAAAAATCCATATTCCCCATAAATTGTTGATGATTCAAACATTGTAGCTGATTAATTTTTTAAAGAGTATTATTTCTCTGAAAGCATGTCCGTAAAGAAACTATGCTTACCAGCACAGATTATCCGAAAACAAGATGAATATTACAGTGTTGTAGCTCTAGAATCCTCATATCTTTCGGTGAACAAACCTCAAAACCCTGTATTTCACAAGATAACTATGGATTCACAATGTAAGGAGGTCGATTGAGCTGGTTTTAGCTGGATGAATATATTTTAATTGTGGAAAAATTGGGAGTTTGAAACGATGGTCGTTGCATTGTTCGGATCTCATTCCTTTGTGAATCATCACCTCTCCAACAGATTGGAATCGATCACCCACTTTCTATTCCATTCTCGTAGATTGTTCGGCTCTTTCATACGCTTCCCCTGCATAAACAATGCATCAGGCCATCACCGAATTCTCAACAAATGCATACGAACAGGCCTCACAGTGGAGGCGAAGGATATCTCTGTCAATGAGAAGAGGGAGAAGCATGTACCCACAAGTGGGAAGTGCATGGATTTGAAGAAAATTATGATCTTGGGGGCTGGATCCATTGTCATAGGCCAAGCTTGTGAGTTCGATTACTCTGGAACTTAGGCATGCAACGCCCTGAAGGAAGAAGGTTACGAGGTCATTCTAATTAACTCTAATCCTACCACTATTATGACGGATCCAGATTTGGCCGACAGGACATATATTACCCCCATGACCCCAGAATTAGTAGAGCAAGTCCTGGAGAAGGAGAGGCTCAATGCACTCCTGCCAACTATGGGGGGCCAGACTGCACTGAATCTGGGGGTGGCTCTGGCGGAACGGGGAGACTTTGAGAAATACGATGTGGAGCTGATAGGCGCCAAGTTGGATGGAATCAAGAAGGAGGAGGACAGGGAGTTGTTCAAGAAGGCAATGGATAAGATTGGAGTGAAGTCCCCCCCTCTAGAATAGCGACTAATTTGGAGGACTGTTTTAAGATAACAGAATCTATTGGGGAATACCCACTTATCATCTGCCCTGCTTTCACACTTGGAGGCATAGGTGGGCGGATTGGTACTCATAAATTCCCGTGTTCATAACCAGTCACACCGCCACCGCCATCACCACTCAGTTAAATACAACAAAGTGGGGTGTTGGCAGATTGTAGATAGATTTGACATATCTTTAAATGAACTCACCTTCTCACCTGTTTGCTTGTTTCTTTGTGCAAGAGGACATGTACAGGTGTACAAAGGTGGTTTTGGATGATGGTTTTAGAAAACCTGTCAACCAGTTGATAGGTTTTCTACAAACCCTAACACTAAAGAATGTTTTCGACATAATAATAATTAAAACAATAAGCTAAAATAATTTCAATTTTAAAAAAATAATAATTAATAATTAAAAGAATAAGTTAGAACGGATTTATATTGATGATGATGCTGTTTAACATCTACTAAGTGGAAAAGAATTAAGAGATGTTTTCCAATATCACCATACTTTTGTTGACTTAAGAGGTTAGGAAGATTGGCAGTGTGACAAATATTTTGAAAATGAGATCTAATATGGGTATAGGCTAGACAATCTAAGAGAAAGTGTTTTTCATATTCAACCTTCTTAGTGTCACAAAAGTGACACACTCTATCATCCCATGGCATTTTAGGAATTGACCAACACCCAGTTTCACTATGGAGCTCGTCAAAATTTGTTCTTATCCTAGTAATGTTTATTTTTTTCTTAACACTTGGAAAAACAAGTAGATAATTTTGATCTTCTATATTAGGGTTGATTACATCCTTATAATACCTTAATTTTATTTTTTCCTCTAACTCTTTATCACACCAC
>SNQJ01S0029261.1:75810-86050 GCA_010110895.2 Picea sitchensis | reverse complement strand
AAACGAAGTAAGGTTTATGCATAAAGGAATTTCAACAACTATTTTTGAAATATTAAAAGTCAAGGGATTTGTTCAATGAAAAAATATTAATGTTGTGATTTGTCAATACAAGAAGGAAAATTACATTGATATTGATATTTCCAATCAATTATCAATTTTAGAGTCAAGTATAATTGAAAAAAAAAATTGGAAAGACACAAATTAATAATTTACAAGTAACAATTGTCTGTTATAAATACATATCCAAATTTGTTGCTACAAAAATGACTCAAACTGATGTTTGTATAATTCTTGGTTCAACCTAACTAGAAACACTAGGTACATTCATCTTAAATGTGGAAATTGTTTTTTGATGTTTTATTACAAAAAGAAAAAAACTATACTCCAAGACATAACATTGGTGTCTCCATCGTGAGAAGATTTTAAAAATATTTAAAATATGATCAGCCAAGATGATTGAATGACAGTACAAAAAATGCAAGAAGAATTTGACAAAGTTGTTGCTAATAAAGAGGAATAAATTTGTCGTCTCAAGAATCATAATCAAAGCTTGATTGCATGAATAAAGAAGTTGGAGAATGAGAAGAGATCACATAAAGAAAAATTAGAACAAATTACCAGTAAGGAAGCAATCATCAATAAAGAAAAAATGACCAAACCCATTGAAATAGAAAAGCTTCTAGTAAAAAAAAAAACATCAGAAAAATTAACCAAAATCGATCTAGTTCAATTACTAGAAGCATCAAAAGTTGAAGAAAGTTGTATCGAACAAAATTTACAAGAGATTAGGGTGCCTTATCATAATCCAAACCACAAGAATAGTTACAACCAACAACAAGAGCAAGCAAAATATAAACAAGTTTCCATGAAAGCAGATTTGGGATGGATCACTCCCGAAACGATGCAACGTATTACTTTAGGAATTCAAAGATTGTATCGTTTTGTTTCATCAAGTGTCGTAACTAAAAAAATAAAATATCATGAGAATATATTTCAAGATATAACAAGAGATAGGTTTTTCACTAATCATGCTTTCAAGACAAAACATTTTTAAGGGGAAGTAAATGTAACATACAAATATGTATAGTATTAATTAATAATAAATAATAGTTAACTAAGGGATTCATCCCTTCATGAACAATTACCATAATGCATTTAGGATCTGTATTTATATATGAAACTTTCATTGTATTCACGATATATCTATCTATCTCATTATATAAATTCTTATTCAATATACTTTATTGTCTGGTATGGATTACAATTATTTATCCCATTTATGATGAATGTTAGTGGTAACAAACATATTGGTTCTTTACAAATTTCCTATTTTGGGAAAATTAAATTTCCCCCTACTGAATTTTAAAACATCTATGAAAATAGGACAATTCCTCTGAGGGTTCTTGTGATAATTACAAAGGGGGTAAAGTTCAATCACTTTTGATTTCATTTCTTGATGTGAATCTATTGCATGACAACGATTTTTGCTCAAACAATAATTGGTTTTCAACTTTGGCTTCTGTCATAATCACTGAAAATATTTAATTGTCAATGGTTTATTTTTATGGGATGATCTACATACAATCAACATGTGTCTCAAGGATCACTTCTGATTATTTCATGGGATTTTTTCTTTCGAGCTGTTAGAAGGATATATGACCTTGTTCACGGGTAGGATACAAGTCTATAAAAGGTTTTCTTGTTGGGAAATAACATGTTTCGTAACTTTCCCATAGCTCACAGGACAGAAACCTACAAGGTTTCCCTTTTTAGGATTTTCTCATCGCGAATCAATGTAGCATTATTTCATGTTTTATCTCAAAACCCGTACCCCACAAGCCTATCGAACTTATCCTAGTGGTATTTTCCCATTGGGGTTACATGATAAATTTTCATCATAGATTTCCCATAGTTCACATCTCGCAAGACTTGCAAGAAAACATTGTTGAACTTTTCCTGTCAGGGTAGTAAATTAGCCTTGTAATTACATTCTCACAACTTACAAACCACAATCTTATTGGGATTGTCTTCACGAGTTGTCTCCATTGGAATGTTAGGATAAGGAATATCCCTATGATATTTATCCCTGTGAAGATCCTCCCGCAAGCTTATTCCCACAAGACTTCCTCCCGCAAGCTTGTCTCCATGATACTTCCTCTTGCAAGCTTATCCTCGTGAGACTTATCCCACAAGATTGTCTTTGCGATGCTGCATATATTGTACCTTTACCACCCGTGAAGAGATTGAATTTAATCCATTAATGGTTTGATGGTGAATTGATGAAATGAAGAGTGCATACATGATTTATTAGACATCAATAGTTATTACTCATGGGATATAGTTTAATATACATCGGTGCATATAGTTTACAAATTTTTATTGAAGTAATTACTATACAAGAGAGACAAGCTATCAATTTGTTGTGTTTTATGTAGTGAAATCTATAGTTTAGTGTGAAACCCTTACTCCAATGTGAATTATATAGATTCATTGAACTAGAAATTTCTAAAGTTCAAGCATGTTGAGGGAATACCACAACTACCAATGTCCCAATTTAGGGAAAAGATTAGGACACCCTGCTTGTTGGGCATGTTTTCTATTCTTTGCATGTGGTGGGGGGTGTTGGATTTTCTTGGGTGGTTTTCTAATTTAATCCCAGATTAAGGGATTAGGGTTGTAATCTAATATGGGTTAATGAATTAGGGTTTTGTAAGTTATGGAACACTTAAAATATTGTATATATTGTATTGTGAATGGTGAAATTAATACAATGAAGAGTTGAGAGGTGAGACACCAAGGAAGGTTGATTTTTTTTCTTGATTAATGGTTTCCAACATAAATATCTATGTACTATGTGTATGAGCCATTCATTATTTTATTTTTTCTTAAGAATATGTATGCTTAGTTTTACTTTGTAGGTTTAAAACTTATATGTTGTATCAAAGCTCATTTTTGGCTTCAGGGGGACTCCTTTGTTGCTAAGGGTTTGGCTCATTTTTTATAGGTCAATTTTATCTTGGGTCTATGATAAACCTTGGTTCAGTGGGATATTTGCAGTGGTGATTCATTTGTTTGAAGAGAATGACAAGTAGTTCTAGAACAAATATTGAAAATTTTAATGGTCAAAGCTTTAAGCTATGGAAGCTCAAGATGGAGGACCTTCTTGTAGACAAAGAATAATGCATTGTTGTGGATCCTAGTACATAACCTATAGGTATGTCAAAAACATATTGGGAGAAGCTATAAATAAGATAAAGGAGTACAATTCTACTCTTCCTAGTATACTTTTTTTTATTGAATGTCTCAAGAGAATCTATAGCGAAGGAGCTATGCGATAAGTTATGGAATTTGTTTCAGTCTAACTCACTGGTACACAAATTGTTTCTTCGAAAGAGTTTTTTTCATCTTAAGAATGAAGATAGAGATTCTATGATAGAGCATATAAATTCCTTCAAAACTTTGGTAATTCAACTTTTCTCTATTGATATTAATATTGCGAAAGAAGATAAGTGTATTACCTTATTATGTTGTTTTCCACATTCTTGGGATAATCTAGTTGTAGCATTGGTAGTACCACTAACTTTAAATCAAATTTTGAGGATGTAGTTGCATCCTTATTATGATAAGAGATGAGGTGAAAATGCATGGATAGTCAGAGAAAAAATTCTTTACTTATAAGAGGTTGTCCCCAAGATAGGAATAAAAAAAAGTCTCTGCGGGGGAGATATAAATCTAAAGGTAGATCTAAATCTCTAGGAAAATATTTTAGGAAATGTTGGAAATGTGGTAAAGTTGGGTATTATAATACAGATTGTAGGTCAAAGAATTTTGATTCTTGAACACACGATAATATATAAGCTTGAATTGGATTAATTCATTAATGTGATACATATATAAATATATCGATGTGACTGTTAGATTCATCTTCCAAGATCTCTTAGACTAACAACGACTATTCATATTCACTTGTCTCTTTTCAGATTTGGTATCAAGTGAATAATACAATAATATCATAACCAATGTATGGTTTATGTTTCCAAAATTCTCCCCTTTAATCCAAATGGGTATATGTGAGTTCAAGAAGAGAGCTAAAATATGGAAGTGTGCAACTAAAATCTGGAAGTGGACAACTACCAATGACTGAATGTGCTCTCTGAATATGGTGTTTTGGGGATGACCACAAACTGAATGGCTAGTAGAAGTTTATTCTTCGACTAAATGGTGGTGGTAGTTTATGGAATACCACAAACCAATCTGGTGGTTTAAGGATGACAACAAACTATGGAACTTGGCTTTAGGATCAATGATTCCTAAAACATTTGCTAATTTAGCTAGAAGTTGGAAGTTGATGTCTTACTCCAATTAAAAGTTCTCTCAAATGTTGTTTTAAATATGACCATAAACTATTATGTAGTAGAATTTGAAAGTCTTCTACCAAGTGGAGGTTTAAGGAAAACCATAAACCATTTTCTAGCAGAAGTTGTAAGTCTTCTACTAAGTGGTTGTTTAAGGAAAATCACAAACTGAAATATGCTTGCGTGTTACTATTCATGGGACTTTAACACTTGAATATTGACTGTCAATATGTCCAAGGTTAGAAGACAAAAAAATATACTCTACAAGATATTCCAATACTCAAGTGAAATTCTTCAGTATGAATGATATATCTTCTTGATGGTTTATGACCATTGCCAAGAAGTCATCCACCCATAGTGGTTCTTTACTCTTGTATATTTATGTCAAAATGATGATTGTGATTTCCACAATGCTCACAAGGATGAAGATTGAAGAACTGATCTTCCACGTGACCAACTCACTGGCAATGTTGGAATTTCAAAAATCTTCTCTTGAATTGGAGCAGGGGAATGTGAACTTTATTGAAGTAATACATCACTCCAGAACTTGATCAATTTGGCATAATATGAATTATGAAAGGTGAAATAGTTTTCATATCCAACACCATTTATGTGCTTATTTATTTTTATTTCTTCCCAAAGTTTTATGATTGGCTTCGAAAGAGAAAGTTTATCTAGATTTGTACTTGAATTTGAAACTATCTTATTGAGTTTCTTATGTACTAGTTGTTCATCTGGATAATAATCATCTTCTTAATTGAAAATACATTTTTTTAACAAGGACCGTTATCAAATGTTGAAGATTCTTTTTTTGTATTTCCTCGTTTTGGAGTTGTGATTCAAGATTTAGAAATTTGAATTTGTCCTACAAATCTTGTAAATAGGTTATAACAATGTGAGAGTTTCTATGTGAGTGGTGATTGTGTTGTCCATGGAAGATATTATTAGAGTGTTCAATAACTCTAATAGTTCATTAATTTGATCCATCTAAAATTTGACTTCACAAGGTTTCTTGCAACTCCACCCTTTAACAATCAGAATACAATACCAAAGTGTTAGGTTCTACCAAAAATGCACCAGTTATCAAATCTAACTAAAACACAATAATGATCAAAGTAGAATGAAGGCCAATGTCAGCACCATGGTGATTTCTATCATCAACCACCCTCAATGGATGCTTTCTCTGGGGTCTACCTTCAATACCAGGTTCATGAATACAATGCTTGTCTTGAAAGGTCTCAATGAGTTCTGCACAAGGAAGGTGGGGTCTAGATGGCCATAGATATTTGCTGGTGGTTTTCTACTGGCCTTACCAACTACTTATTTTCTACAACAATGAAAATCCTAAAGAAGAAGCAATTGAGATATAATACCATTCACAACTCTCTCCATGCCCATTAATATGCTACCAACCCCCTAACTACCAAATCTTCATGCAATGGAATAAGACAAGCTTCTGCACCATGTAGCAATATGGTAACCATGCAATAAAAATAAGTATTTAGTAGAAAAAAAATCATTTACCATTCTTGGTCGCAGCCTTGATGATCTTAGGCACCAATAGAATCCCTTTTTTCAAAAGCATTGATGACTCCAACAACAATTGTTCGACGCATGTATGTCACAACAAAATGACCCCGATGGAGGATATTACCTTCCAAATAATCATAAATTATGCCATGCTATTTGTACATAAAACTTCAGCCATGACTTTAATTAACCTTGGATATTATATGCGAAAGCTGGAAAGCAGCCCAAAATTATCTCTCCCAAAATTATAAATTGTCCATAAAAGTAGATCACAAGACAATCTATTGGTGTTTCTAATATGTCTTTTCAAAAAGTTAACCCTAGATCACCACCTGTGGTTCATAATGTAGAAAATAGAAACCTACATTTGTAACAAAGGTCGATCATGAACCTTGAGTAGGGAACAACTCATTGTGAGCAGAAATATATGTGTGAGAAGGAATATTAACCTTCTTGATAAGGAAATATGCCAATGGCTTGCAGCTGTAGACTTCGAAGGTCCTTCCATAGAAGAGGCACCAGGTTATAAAAGAGAAAATTTTGATCAGTAGTACAACACTGATCAATAACCTATCCCAGAAAGTGGAATCCCTTTTGAAAGAACCTATTATTGGGTGAGTTGGAGTGATATCCATTTTGTTGAGACAAGTGTTAGAAATTTCACCACTTCTATTGGAATATATAATTTATACTTATCTAATACGCTTGCTATCTAATATGCTTGCTAATGTATTGATAAGTAGATTCAATCTCTATCAGAGTGGTTTGATCCTACAGTTTAGGAGATTGTTAAATAGTTGGTTGTGAGAAAGATTATTTCCAACCAAGTGTCATAAAATTGTGTGAGATTGAGATATTCACTCAACCAATTGTATGATCAAGATAGTTTATCTACCTTAAGAAAAATATTGTTATATTTATATGTATTTATACAGTGATTTGACATTATTATTTGTGTGTAATACTCCAGTCTCTAGTTTTAATATGGTATTAGAGAAATACTAGAAAAACTCCCTCACTGGAATGCCCAGGAAAATGAGGAGAGTAGAGTAAATCGTTTTGAGAGTGGATTGCTATACATGTAGAAGTGTGGCCGTAATTTTTGTTGTGAGGTGTTGTTGTTGTGGTTGTGGGCTGCCATTGTTTGAAGAGTTTTCCAAGCAAGAAAACGAGTCGTAGAGGCGCTATCAGCATTTGAGGTGTTAAATATAATGTAACCTCAACAGGCTCACTGTACATTGCCAGTTGTCCTAGCCAGCTGTACCTTCTATTCTTGAGTTGCTTGAGCCTATTTAGCTCAGCTATTTCCCTTTGCATAACAACTTCTTCTTCATCTTCTTCATGTACTCATTTTGTACTCTTCTTCTTATATTCTAATATATTGTTTTCTGTTCTATTCTTTCTCTCTGCATTTTTTGCTTCACAATTTATCATGGTATCAGAGCTACAGTAGTAAGCCTCTTCACACAGGCTGGAGAGAAACACGATCCTCAAATGGTGCATAGCTTCACGGACCTTGAGAGCATTTTGACACAGACTTTTCATAAGTCTTGGAGAGTTGTCTGTCATACTCTTGAAAGATCCTCGCAGAAAACTTCCACGAGGAAGCTATTCGCTCATACGCTCAAAACATCAACGTAAGAAGCTCACGCGAGGTCGCAGAGCGTACTACGCTCGAAAGTTTCAAGGAGCAAAAACACAAGAAGGAAGTAGAGAATAAGAAGGAAGAAACAATAAACATTCTTGGACAATTTTCAAGAATCATCAAAGATACACAAAGAAGAGATGCAAGAGGCGGGAACTCTTGAAGAATTCAAAGCATTTGGTCAAATTTGTGAAAGATAGTTGCAGAAAGAAGAAGCGTTTAAAGAATTTTGGAAATCGCTCAAATCTGTCAAAGATTGCAGCAGAGAACAGAGAACTTGTGAAATTCTTTCAAATCTTTGAAAGATTCACGATTTTTTTTTTCCTTCCGCAGAAGAAAATTCTTGCAAATTCAGTAAAGAACACGTCTCAGGTTCAAAGAATAACCTAGGCAAAAGAATTTCAACCATTAGATCTTGCGCAGAGGACCGACAGGCGTTGGATCAGCGAGAAAGTGCATGAGGTTTAGTCCTCTGGAGTGCATAGGATAAATTTCGACCTGTGAAGTCGCGAAATCCCGAAATCATATCGACTGTCCATCAAGAGACACATGGTGAGATCTTGGCATTTTGCTGACTCGCAAGGTGTAAGGGTCAGAAGACTACCATGAGAATTCGCGAATCGCGAAATCACGAGTTATTATGAACCGTTGGATTGAGATAGATCGTGAGCCGTCGATCTGATCCAATCGCAAAATTGGGGATCACGAGTTGGATGAGCAAAGGAGACTTCTCTCTAAAACCCCGATATGTGAAATCTCGACATCACAAATTGTGAAATCCCAAGAGGATTGTGAGCCGTCCATCTCAAAGGACAGGTGGCAGCAGATCCAAGTGCCATCATTTCGACGTTTCGGAGTTCGAGATATCAGAGGTCTTGTTGATGAAAGGTTGGGACACTCCACGGCGAAAGTCCCGAAATCCCAAAAAGATCACAGTCGTCCATTTGTTCGGACACGTGGTGGAGATCGAGGAAACTGTCAGCATCTGGACTACCGGGGTTTCAGGTTGACATGAGAGGATTTGGAGTTGCAAGTAATGAAATCATGAAATGACGAGGACCGTCCATCTTAAGGGGACACATGGAAACAATCTAGGCCTTCGGGGAAAGTCCCGAAAGGAAAGGGCCATCGGCATATCGGGATTCGGCGTTTCACGAATCCTGAGGACAAGAAGCACGAGCATTTCGGAATTGTGAAGTCTAAAATCCTGAAAGGAGGAAAGCTCCGTTATGGGGCCCAGATGACGTCATCTCATCAAAACGAGGGATCGGGAATCTCCACGATGAAACCCCTAAAGCAGACTTGAGCCATCCATCTGTTGGTACGCATGGGAGAGATCGAGGCCTTCGAAAAAAAATAAAAATCCTGATAGGAGAGTCCATCGACATTACGGGATTCGAAAAATAGTGAATCCTAAAGAAGAGACGTTAGGAGCATTTGAAGTCTCAAAATAGGGAGAAGAGATCAGGATAGTCCATCATAGGAGGACGTGTGGAGGAGATCAAAGCATTCAGGAAATTTCCCGAAAGGAAAAGAGGTATGACTGTGGTGATATAAGGCAAGGTCGCATGGACCACAAGTCTAGCCCGGAGGGCTAACTGAAGTTAGAGCACATCGGGATTTCAAAGACAAAAAACCCCGAAAGAAAGATAAGGCCGCAGTCTTGTGAGAACTGGTCGCATGGACTAGGGCATAGCCAGGAGGGGCAAAGGCGAGAAAATCCATATCAGAAAATCGGTAAATCGGAGATCAGGGATTCAAGAGGACAAAGAACTGGAAAAGTTCATAGTGCTTTAACCTTTAGGCGTGTGGTCACATTGATTGGAGACTAAGGGCCAATTCAAGGCTGATAAGCTCTCATTGGTAATCGGCATTTCGACAATTAGAAGTTGGAGAGTTCAAAGGTCTTGTCTAACGGAGTTCTGAAACCACTGCAAATTACACGTAGGAGACAGGTAAGTAAGAATTTTTTTTTTCTGTTTTGCTGAATTCCTTAAAAGATGGCGACGTCTAGCAATTTAGGACCAACACAGGGTCCGATTCTTCTTGGAAAAAAATATGAGTTCTGGTCTCTTCGGATGAGATCCTTCTTGCAAGCACAAGAGTGCTGGGATCCAGTGGATCTTGGATATGTGGAACCAGATCCAGTAGCCCTTTCTGCTATGACAAATCCGCAGAGAATTGCTTAGGCAACACAGAGGAACAAAGAAAATAAAGCTAAATTTTGGATTCAAAATTTTGTGGATGATTCAATTTTCTCAAAAATCACAGACACTAGTACTTCAAAACAGGCCTGGTACATCCTTAAATATTCCTATCAAGGAAATGATAGGTTCAAAATAGTTAAACTGCAGACCTTGAGGACACAATTCGAGACTCTAAGGATGACAGAGTCCGAAAATGTGGATCAGTTCATAACCAGAGTCATGGGCATCGTGAAGTAGATCAGATTGATTGGTGAAACCATCACTGATCAATGCATTGTTGAGAAAATTCTTAGAAGTTTACAAAAGAAATTTGAAATGGTTGTAACAGCAATCCTTGAATCCAAGGATCTGTCAAGCTTTTCAACAGATGAATTAATTGATTCTCTGGTGACACATGAGACCAGACTGCATCTCACAGATGAGTCAATCTCCAATGCTTTCAAAACTCAATTCTCCTTCAGGAGAGGGAGAGGCAGAGGAAGAAGCAGAGGTCACCAAGGAAG
>SNQJ01S0029261.1:61485-75800 GCA_010110895.2 Picea sitchensis | reverse complement strand
TGTGTGGCTGAGAAGAATATTGAAAGATATGTCACATACAGAAAAAGATCCAACTCCTATTTTCTGTGACAATACTTCAACAATTGCTTTATCCAAAAATCATGTGTTTCACAAGAAAAACAAACACATTGACACTCGTTATCATTTCATACGCGAGCTAGTCAATAATGGTGATATTGTACTACAATTTTGTGGTTCTCGAAATCAACTTGCTGATATCTTTACAAAGCCATTGGGAAAATCGGTTTTTGATTTTCAGAGAAAACACTTAGGCATAATCAGTGTTGATGTTTGTAACTGTTGAGTTTAAGAGGGAGTGTTAAATATAATGTAACCTCAACAGGCTCATTGTACACTGCCAGTTGTCCGGGCCAGCTGTACTTTCTATTCTTGATTTGGTTGAGCCTATTTAGCTCAGCTATTTCCCTTTGCATAACAACTTCTTCATCATCTTCTTCATGTACTCGTTTTGTACTCTTCTTTTTATATTCTAATATACTGTTTTCTGTTCTATTCATTTTCTCCGCATTTCTTGCTTCACAATTTATCATGAGGTGGAGTCCACCTCGGAGAGCATTGTCCCATGGAGGAGACTGTTGTGCACCCTCCTTGGTAAATCAAATGCAGGGAGATTTGGGATGGAAAGCTCGACCCACTCTCCATAACTGTTTTCTGGAAACGTTCTCCTGCGCCCATGTTCTTATTTACAGTTTGTTCTGCGTTTTTCTATGCTTGAGAGGAATTATCAGTCCATTACTCCATTCAATCATACCTATCCTTGGAATCAGCATGTGTTGGAGTCTGCCGGTATTGTGTGAGACTGCTACATGGATTTGAAGGTGAGCCCAGGTTTTAATATGGTATTAGAGAAGTACTGGAAAAACTCCCTCACTGGAATGCCAAGGAAAATGAGGAGAGTAGAGTAAATCGTTTTGAGAGTGGATTGCTATACATGTAGAAGTGTGGCCGTAATTTTTGTTGTGAGGTGTTGTTGTTGCGGTTGTGGGCCGCCACTGTTTGAAGAGTTTTCCAAGCAAGAAAACGAGTCGTAGAGGAGCTATCAGCGTTTGAGGTGGAGTCCGCCTCGGAGAGCATTGTCGCATGGAGGAGACTCTTGTGCACCCTCCGTGGTAAATCAAATGCAGGGAGATTTGGGATGGAAAGCCCGACCCACTCTCCATAACTGTTTTCTGGAAACGTTCTCCTGCGCCCATGTTCCTATTTACAGTTTGTTCTGCGTTTTTCTATGCTTGAGAGGAATTATCAGTCCATTACTCCATTCAATCATACCTATCCTTGGAATCAGCATGTGTTGGAGTCTGCTGGTATTGTGTGAGACTGCTACATGGATTTGAAGGTGAGCCCAGATCAACAAAGTCGTTGTTGGCACTGCGTGGAGAGATTGGGTTGTTGTTCGCTGAAAGAACGAGTGAGTGCTATCTGCTGTCGCCCGCTGCCAGAAGATTCATCACTCATGTCATGACAATCTTTTCCAATGTCCATCGTATCCAGACTTAAAATTCCATAGAAGAGTGCACGGGCCTCTTACTGCACAGTTTTTGCACGAGTGACACTGCGTTCTCCCACTCGTACAACATGAGAAAACGATGTACAATATGCATGAAATAAGGGTATATGTGTTTTAATTTTACTAGAGGTATGTTATTTGTTTTTATGGATTCATGGTGGGAACCATATTTCTTGAATAGTTGGTCAAGATGTCTTTAACATGCTTGTCGGTGAGATCAAAGAGGGAAATTCAGCTATAGTTGATGTGTATAATAAAGGAATTGTTAGTGTCTTGAATGGATTGGCACAATAGAGCCAACTACCACTGAATTAGCTGCATGGAAAACCAGTTCATTCATTTGAGTGGTTGGGCTAAAGATTGGTGGAGTTGACTCATCTCATTAATATTCAAGGGAAGAGTTTTGGTATCTGATATATTAGGTGAATGTGTTATTAAATAGAAAATTATAATGAGTGTATATTAAAAGTTGTGGATCTTCATTCACATTGGTATTGAAAATGTCTTGTAATTATTGAAGTTAATTATCATATTGAGTCTAGCCAACTCAATATGAAGTGTAGTGTTTTTTTTGTTATAATTGGTTACTCTAACAAATCACAGATAGGTAAATATGAAAACTCTAAGACAATGACAATGAAGACAAAGAAGTCACAATCAAGATGGAGAGGCAAAGCAAAGTGATGGTAATGAGATGAGAATGATCATAATGTTGTAATGGGCTTGTATATTGGGCATATTACTAACTTTTGTGTTGATGTAAAGAATTTTAGATGCTTGTTGTACCTGAATTAATGATGCTTATGCGAGGGGTGCATGATCGGTTGTACCTAACACCCCATAATTTTGGTCCAAATTGTATTGTCTCATCATAGGCAAGTTAGTTCCCCATGTTTGTTGTAAGCCTTGTTATTCATGCATACATGTTGTGGTGCAGATTCACATATAGTTATCCCTCTCAGCATAGAGAGGATGTGGCATCAAGTTGTGGAATTAACCACTCGGATATGTATGAGGGTGGCAAGTGGACTCGTATCTAAGCTTGATGTTGAGTTGAATAAATTGAATCTTCTATTAGGGGGGAATGTGAGATGGATTTATCTCAGAATGAGATGTACCAAGTTATGATTAAGGGAGAGCCTAATATGTTGATGAATCATGTAGCTGAAAAACATTTCTAGAGCACTGGCCGTTACAACGGATGATGACCCATGTATTCTAGTAGATAGATTCTTTTTTATATGGATGTCAATAATCAGATGCATGTACAAGTTGAAGAAGAATAAAGTTCGAAAGATTGAAGCCCTGACAATGATGAAGATATGACCACATAGATATTTAGATAAGTAGTCAGTAAGGGAGAGTGTTGGAATATATAATTCCTACTTATCTAATATGCTTGCCAATGTATTGAGAAGTAGAGTCAATCTCTACGAGAGTGGTTTGATCCTATAGTTTAGGAGATTGTTAGATAGTTGGTTGTGAGAGAGATTCTCTCCAACTAAGTGTCATAGAATTGTGTGCGGTTGAGATAATAACTCAACCAAGAGATTGTGTGATCAAGATAGTTTGTCTATTTTAAGACAAATCTTGTTGCATTTATATGTATTCATGAGATTAATTCAATACAATGATTAACATTATTATTTGTGTGTAATACTCTACTCTCCCATTTTAATAACTTCATCTTTGGGAATCAACCTCCAACTTCCTCCTAAGAAGTATATGATCTATTACAAAGTTCTCATCCATGACAAAGAATCCATCCTAGCCGATTTTGGCTCTCTTTTCATTTGAATCAGTTCTGTGCACGAATGGAATGATAAGAACAATGTTATCAATTATGCCACCAATATTTTGCTGAAGAAAAGGGTGCCTTGAAAGCAAGGAATCACCATGCTTTCAATTACGAGGATAGAGAGAAGTGAAGGAGAAAGGATTTTGGTCTTCTCCAAAACTTAGGCTCCTTCAGGGAATATAGTTGATGTCATTCACTTCACTATCTCTTGAGGGATTTCTGTGTAGAGGGTGCATATTAGAGTCAAGTTTACATCATTTTATGCAAATTCACAACAGCATTACAACATGACACAATTGTAAAGACTCAACAATTTTAGGTCATTGTATTAACCATGCTATTGCACTTTGGAGGTTAAATACACAAGTGAATTAATAGATGAAAATTGAGAACAGATACTTGGGTCATTTGGAACCCTAACGCATGTGAATCAACGATTGATAATCCAATAAAAATCTCTTTGAACATGTTGTTATATATTTCCATATACAGTAGATCCCTAGTATGGTCAACTATATATTTCCATCTATGATTGATCCCCAATATGGTCACTTATTGATAGGAAGCCATGGTGACGATGAGAATGATTGTTGACATCCATTTTTTTTTTGTTTTTATTTCCATCTTGAAAATGCATGTTGGGAAGTGGGAATTCAAGTTTTCATGGTTCAATGCATACAAAAGGTCCTTAGAATTCTTAAATGTAGGGAATACCAAAATATTTATCAAATGACGAGGAGAATACGCTAAAGGTTTGGGTGGATTGCGTGAAGACACTGCAGGGAGGAAACCCTAACGGTTGTTCATGGTAGATAATGTTAGAAAATCAAGATCACAGAGCAATAAAATAAAACAAATGTACAAATAAAACACAGAAGATACATAAGACAATAAAGACACAGATATATGTGGTTCACCCAGTGTGGGCTACGTCCACCAGAGAAATTTACAGGTCCCTCATTTTTATTATCTAGCAAAATAAAGGGATACAACCTACAACACACTCATTGTAACTTCCTCTTCTTTCTCTCACGATCTCCTCTCTTAGAATACAATATTCACAATGATACACAATCACAATACAATTCCCTCATAAAAGAGGGTTTCTTTCTAGGGAAAAAAACACTTACATAACTTCTACCGTCAGATATGTGACCTTATAATGAATGGTCCAAATTTACTATGAAATTACAATATACATTTACTTGGAAAATTTTCCTTCAAGGGCTTCACCCCTGAAGCCTGTTAGTGGGATGAGCCCGTCGAACCTCGCAGAGGGGGAACGGACCCCCGTGTGGAGGGGTGCATAATCTTCATGGGGTATAAACACGATTGAAAACAAAGACCTCTGAATTAGAAAGATAATCAGGCTCCACAACCAATAATCTCCCACTTGGAGACTGATCACAACAACTCCACCACCATTGTACCTGTTGGACTATGATCCACCTTAGACCTAAAAAAATTCTCATCTTCACCTTCATGCTTGAAGACCAACTGAAACTAAGAAGGAACTCAGTTTCTTCCTTGTTACTCCCTTTGTTAACATGTTTGTAAGATTCTGGCTAGTATGTATCTTTTCCAACTTCAAATTTCCATCTTCCAATATGGATTGTATGAAGTGGTACTTGAGATGTATATTCTTATTCTTCGAATGGAAGGTTTAGTTATTTGCATGATGAATGGAACTCTCATTGTCACATACAATCTACTATTCTCCAACTTCTTTCCAAATTCCTCCATATACCTATGTAACCAAATCATTTCTTTACTAGATTCTATAGAAACAACATACTTCGCTTCTATTGATGAAAGTGCAACAACCTTTTGTATTTTTGAAATCCAACTTATTGTTGCTCCACCTATAGTAAAAAAATACCCTGTGGTGATCCTCTTGCTATCTTTATCACCTACAATAAATGAATCAACATATCCCTATAGAACAATGTTTGAACCTCCAAAACATAATGCATGAGTAGAAGTACCTCTCAAATACCTGAAAATCCACTTTACTGCTTCCGAATGTTCTTTACATGGATTGTTCATATAACTGCTCACAACTCCCACTGCATGTGCAATATCTGGTCTTGTGCAAACCATCTCATACATCAAGATGCCAACTGTTGATGAATAAGGGACCCTGGACATGTATTCTATCTCCTCCCGTGCCTTGGGACACATTTCTTTGGTTAATTTTAAATGGTTCGCCAAAGGTGTACTAACAATTTTTTCATTCTGCATTCTAAATTTCTCCAACACCTTCTCTATGTACTCACCCTAAGACAATGTCAATTTATGTTTTTTCATGTCTCTTATTATTCGCATACCAAGAATTTTATTTGCAATACCCAAATCCTTCATCACAAATGATTTCGCTAATTCATTCTTGAACACATTTATATCATGCGTATTAGACCCTGCAACAAGCATGCCATCTACATACAATAGTACTATAATATACCTTCCATTTTCTAGCCTTTTAAAACAAACACACTAATCAGAATGACATCTACTATAACTTTGTTCTATCATAAAACTGTCAAACTTCATATACCACTTCCTTGGAGCTTGCTTTAGGCCATATAAGCTCTTTTTTCAACCTGCATACCAAATTTTCCTTTCCTTTGACCTCATACCCCTATGGTTATTGCATATAAATCTCTTCCTCCAAATCTCGATGGAGAAAAAATGTTTTTACATCTAACTGTTCAAGCTGAAAATATTCTACTACCATAAGAATTAAAATAGTCCTAATTGATGTCATTTTAACAATAGGAGAAAATATTTCATCAAAATCTATACCTTTCTTTTGTGCAAACCCATTTACAACAAGTCTATCATTGTATCTCTTTTTTCCTCCATCTTCTTCCTTCAACCTGTAAACCCATTTATTCTGCAATGCTCTTTTTGCCACATGAAATTGAACCAAGTCCCAGGTCTGTTTATTTACAAAGGAATCCATTTCCTCTTTCATGCCTTGCTCCCACTTCCTTTTAGTGTCTACCTGCATTGCCTCTTCATAAATTTATGGTTCACCATAATCAATCAACAATAAATAGTACAATGAAGGAAAGTATCGTTCAGGGGGTCTACTTAACCTAGTAGATCTTATAACAACACTTGAAAGAGTTTGAGGTACATGTTTCTCTTATTGTTGTACATTTTTATTTTCTGGTACCTTTGAAATTTATTTTTCAGTGATCTCATCAAGCACTGTGTATTATGGTTTTTCTTTTTCCTGTTTCTTTCCTTGCAACTGATCTTTGTACATGACCTTCTCATTGAATATGGAATCTCTACTTCCAATTCTTTTTTGATTTTCATAATCCCATAAGAAATAACCAAAATCATTCAGACTGTATCCAATAAAGGTACACTTCTTGGATTTTTCTTCAAGCTTTGTTTTATTTTCTTTATCAATATGGACAAATGTGTTACAATCAAAAGTCTTAAAAAATGAATAGTTTACCTTTTTTTCCTATCCATGCCTCCTCTGGAATGCCACCATCCGAAGAACTTGAAGGTCCTCTTTTTATTATGTAAACAACAGTATTTATAGCATCTGCCCAAAATTGTAAGGGAAACCTAGCATGCAATCTCATACTCCTTACACACTCCATGATTGTCTTATTCGTCATTTCTGACACACCATTTTCTTATGGCGTTCCTGAAACTATTTTCTCTCTATGAATCCCATGTTATGAACAATAATCATCAAATTCCTTGTTGCAATAATCACCATCATTGTCTGATCTGAGACACTTCAAGAATTTTCCTCTCTCATTCTCAATCAAATCTTTCCACTTCTTAAAAGTATAAAAAACATCAATTTTTTGTCAAATGCAATAAACCCAAGCTTTTCTAGTTTCATCATCAATAAATGTAACATAATAACAAGAGACAACAATATACGATACATGATTTCATCCCCATACATCTGTATGCACAATCTCTAACCTTTCACTCTTCTTTTCTTTTCTGACTCTGAGAAATCTGACTCTCTTATGTTTTCCATAAACATGATGCTCATAGAAATCCAAATCAATTTGTTTAAGATCTAGCAACAAATTCATTTTCTCAAGTATCTGCATCCCCTTCTCACTCATGTGTCCAAGCTTATGATTCCAAAGTGTTTTATCCACTCCTGTAGAAGATAAAGAGATAGAAGAATCAATATTACTAGTACATAAATACAATGTACCTACCTTTTCTTCTTTTGATATCACCAGTGATCCTTTAGTGACCTTCCATGCCTTATCTGTAAATATGGATATACAACTTTCACTTGCCAACTACCCTATTGAAGTTAGATTTTTCCTTAGATATGGAATATATCTTACTTCTTTCAACAACCATTGGTTTCCATTATTTTTTTGTATTTGTACGTTACCCATTCCAACATATTTGCATGGTGCATCATCACCCAAATGAACCTGTCCAAAATCACCTTGAACATAATCTTGAAAATGTTTCCTATGGGGTGTGGCATGAAATGAATCCCTTGAATCTACTACCAAAGACTCAGAAATATTATCTACATAAAGAATGAAGACATCTTGTAACACATCACCTGTTACATTTCCTTCTTGGTTTTTCTCTTGTTTTCCATCTCTTTGTTTCTTTGGATCTCTGCAGTATTTCTTTGGATGTCATTTCTTCCCACAATTCAAGCATTCTATCTTTCCTAGTCTCGATTTGGATCTTCCCTTTCTATAATTCTCATGGTTCCCTGAGCCCTTTCCTCTATCATTTTTTCTTCCCCTATTCTCCATGTTTAATGCATTACCTGATGTCTCACATGTGCTCTCGTATACCACTGTTGAAAATAGGAGAATATATAAACATGAATTTGATTAATTCATCAATATGATACATATATAAATACATCAATATGACCTTTGGATTCATCTTCCAAGGTCTCTTGGAATCCGATGACTATTCACATTCATTTTTCTCTTTTCATTTGTAGTATCAATTTAATAATACAATAATATCATAACCCTTATGGATCATGTTTCGAAGATTTATAAAGCAAAGGGATATGTCAATGCCTCTACCATAGAGGAAAAAACCTCCACAGAAAAAGAAGGTAATGTTTACCTAAAGTCTACATGTACACATAGAGGTCATGGTCTATGGTTCATCGAATCAGGTGCTTCATTTCATATGAATCCTCAGAGGGAGTGGTTCTGTGAATATGAAAAGTACAATGGTGGTGATGTATTCCTAGGAGAAGACTCGACAACCAAAATCATGGGACGTGGAAAGGTTAAACTATTGTTGGAAGATGGAAGAATTAGAACTTTCCTTGGGTATACACATTCCAACTCTAGTCAGGAGCCTAATATTTGTAGGTAATATGGGTGATGTGGGTGTGGATACTTTATTGGGGAAGGGCAATTGTAAGATGGTTTGAGAAGAAATGGGTTGATGAGGGGATTTCGGTGTGGAAATCTGTACAATGTTTTGCGAAGCACACATAATCATGTAGGGTGTAATAGTTCTATTGTCCTTGCATAGAGAAATGAGGAAGAGAATATTCATATTTTCCCAAGAGAGAAGACCATGCTATGGCATCAAAAGTTGGTACATATTGGCCTTTCAACATTACTGTAACACCCTGTTTCCCCCAGTCTGTAAAAATAACTATACTAACCAAGTATTGTGGCAAACACAGAAATGTGAATGTGTGATGTGAATGGACCTTATGAAAAAGGTCAATGAATGTGAATAATATTATGAATATATATTGCAGGACTGCTGAGAGGAGACATGCTGAAAAAGAGACCACGATGGATGAAGAGAGGTGGTGGAAGGAACCTGGAAAGGTGGCGTTAACTTCTACCAAAAGCAATACTGTATTTGGACTTCATTGGCCCATAAAACCAAGAGCATCTCACTGGCCTGAAATAAATTACTCGCAGGTTGGTAGGTAGATGGCTCCTTAGGAAACTAATGAGGGATGGGCGAGGTGAACCGCCCATCCGTAGGAGCCTCGGGACCGACCACCACAAGGAAAATCACGCCACACGCAACCTCGCAAGAATGAAATGCATGAGGAAGAAGCGTAGAGGGGGGAAGACGTGAGGGAAGAAGGAAGAACTCTGGAGATATGTAGAGTGAGTGATAGCAGACAAGGGGGAGAGTAAACCTCGTTCTCGGTCACTGGAAAACTGAGACACAGTCTCGCAGCATCGTGGTCTCAACTCGGGGGTGGCTAGTGGTAAATCCGTTGGGAGTCACTGATCCTATGGTTGGGTGGAAATGAGCACCCCTCTCAGTAGTTGCATCACCTCTGGTGTTATTTCTGATAAGTGTTATTTGAAGTTAATGCCATAATCGCATGATCAGTTTTATGTGCTTGTAAATAGTTCTGAATAGAAGTGTTTACCTAGTGTTTGATTAGATATAATGGATGCCTGTGTATGCTTACATGCCATAGTTGTTTTCTTCACAAATGATTAAGTCTGGGACATGAGTTCGCTCCACCAAGGATCGTCTTATTTTCTTAGTTTCTCGTAATATTCTGGGAAGGCCCTTTGAGAGTACTCTTTTCCGAGAATTACCCCATAAACCTTGTAACTGTACTGAACCTTACCAGAGAGTCGATTAAGATCAGGGATAATTACCTGAGAACCATTTGAGAGTTCATGCAATCCGAGACTGGAACCCTTATGCAAGAAAGAGTAGCTTTCTAAGGTCTCGGGGTCATGGGAGCCTGAAGCTCTGAGAGTTTGAACTTCATGATTCAAGCTCAAAAGGGATAGCAAGTTCAAATATAGAAAGAAAATACCCTATCACTTGGTAAATGAACGGTCAGAATCCTTTCGAGAATACCCCAAGCCTGTCAACACCGACGGATCTAGAGAAGGGGCGTAGGCGTTAACACCTCGCCCTTTCATCCTTTTCAAATAGCGATGGGATCCTAGACCATAGATCACAGAGACACATCGGAGCTCTATAATTCGTCAATCTTAACCTTTACTTAGGCGGGAGAGTGAAATCGACTACGTCCCGAAAGTCCCAAAGACATCAGGACCATCCACGTTGGAGGACAGGTGGCAGAGATCTGACCAGTTCGCGTATCGGGGATTCATGAGTTTGGAGGTGGAAGACCAGGCTCTTGGATTCACGAAGTCCTGAGTCGCTAGATCGCAATGTGATCTGGGTCATTGATCAAAGAGGAAGGATAGTCATGGGATGTGATGTCTCGATACATTATGTATCGGGGATTCATGAGTTTGGAGGTGGAAGACCAGGCTCTTGGAGTCACAAAGTCCCTAGTTGCGAGATCGTGATGTGATCTGGGTTGTTGATCAAGGAGGAAGGACAGTCATGGGATCTGACGTCTCGATACATCATGTATCAGGGATTCGTGAGTTTGGAGGTGGAAGACCAGGCTCTTGGGGTCACGAAGTCCTAAGTCGTGAGATCGCGATGTGATCTTGGTCATTGATCAAAGAGGAAGGACAGTCATGGGATCTAATGTCTCGATACATCGTGTATCGAGGATTCATGGTATTGGAGGTGGAAGACCAGGCTCTTGGAGTCACAATGTCTTGAGTCGCGAGATCGCGATGTGATATGGGTTGTTGATCAAAGAGGAAGGAAAACCATGGGATCTGATGTCTTGATACATTTCATATCGGGGATTCATGAGTTTGGAGGTGGAAGACCAAACCCTTGGGGTCAAGAAGTCCTGAATAGCGAGAAGTAGGAGCAACCATTGAGTCAGGACCACCTCACCATATCGCATATTGGGGTCTCAGAGGTTGAGTGGAATCAGTTTTGACTATAGAAGTCACAAGCTTGCGAGTTGCGAGAGATTGTGCAAAACGTGGCATGTCCGCTTGGTGGGACCCACATGGTTGACAAGTGGTGTGACGATAAGATGCCCGGAGAGAGGGAGAAGTGGTGATAGTTGGTGGACACGTGTCATTTGAAACGGGAGTCAACATCCTGTTGACTTCTCGTACTTCGGGTTCTCGTAAGAAAGGAGCACAAAGGCCCAACAACTCAAGTCGCGAAGTTGGGAGTTTCGAGATGCCCAAAAGGAGTCAAACCTTCTTTGACTTTCACGTCTCAGGGTTTTGTAAAAGAAGGGCCCAGAGGTTCAACCTTTCAACTCGCAAACTTGCAAGTTGCGAGCAAGGCTAGTAGTTAGCCCTAGCCGGTAGTCACACGTGGAGAGCACTAATAAGGAGGGACCATACCATATCGGAATCTTGGGTATCGACGATTGGTGAAGAAAATTCAACGGTCTTCAACTCACGACCCGCGAGGTCGTGAGTTGTGAAAGGCACTTGCATTTTGGCGTGTATGTGGTCCTATCCAGATAGGGACTAAATAAAGGGAGTCAGTTCTTTGTCATTAAGCGGAGGGTAAATTTGGAAGGACAGAATCTGCATGCCCAGATCTACGGCCAAGGTTTCATTCTGGAGCCCCCTCGCCATTCTACCTTTAAGATTGGACTCACTTGTATCACTGAGTCGCGAAACACAAAAAGGCGCCTGGTTTGCTTGGCCTGTGGTCCTAACCCATGATCACAGGGAGGTGAATAGGGAAGAACTAGCCTACGCTAGGCCCCCATAGGACTTCGAGGATTCTATCCCTTAAGGAAAAGAAAAAAATGTATTATGCCATAGTGGGTGTGTGACAAATTGGTATCAGAGCCTGGTTACAACACTCGGCCTGCTTGGGCTCATGAACGAATTGCATAGAAGCTCCGTTCAGAACACTCTTAAAAAGAGTAACCCCCTATCTTAACCTTCTTAATCAAAAGACGAAGTTAAGAATGAAAAACCCCTATTGTGTGTGTGTACATGTGAAAATATAAATTATTTATTGGTTATAAATAAATATAAATATTGACTAACAACCAACGTTTTTCCTTTTGCACACAAGCGGAGGATCAACCGCGGGAAATTATCAATGCATAGTATGGTGAATCACCAAGAAGTGGGAGAAGGCTCCCACAATAGAGACAAAGAGTTTGACAAAAGGAGGGTAGTAGGGACCCCTCCAGATCTAGCCGAGACTGTGAGGAGTCTCATGGTTGAATTACAAAGCTGCAAGGCTAACAATGAAAGGATGATGAAATAACAAGAAAAGAAAACAGAAATTAACAAAGTTTTACTACAGAGTTTATCCAATCTACAAAGACAAATGTAGCATGAACCTGAAACTCAGAAACATGGTCATATGTGGCCACACTGAGAGGAGCACCTCGAAAAAGGTCCACACCAGAGGTAAAGGACCAGTGTCGAGTGATTCCTCTGAGAAGGAAGCTGGCGTCTCAGAAGGCTCGTCTAGCAGTAGAACCAGTTTCTATTCCCAAAAGAAACAAAAGAAGCAAAAGCCTTCCAAAGGTCAAAAATTCGAAGAATTCAGAAAGGCCAAACCACCTTCCTTCGATGGTGAAATAAAGAAGTGAGAGGAAGCAGAGGCCTGGCTACTTGGACTAAAGAAGTATTTCAGAGTCCATGACTTTTTAGAAAATATGAAGGCCCGAGTGGCCACCTTCAGCTTGAATGGAAAGGCTTTCATTTGATGGGAATACCTTAAGAATGCGAAAGGGGTTCGCGAATAGGACCTGTCTTGGGAATGGTTTGAGAAATACTTCCAAAAGAAGTATCTGTCGGAAAAATATTTCGACGAAAATACTATAGAGTTTTATGAACTCAAACTGGGACAACTCACTATAGAAGAATATGTCAACAAATTCATCGATTTGTTGAGGTATGTACCCTATATAAAAGCGGAAAAGGCAAAGGTGCAACGCTTCATCAGTGGACTATCCAAGGACTACCGAAACAGAATGGAATTTGATGAGCCAAAGACCCTAGAAGGCACTATTTGAAAGGAAACCTATTGTCATGAATAGTTTGGACATTGAGCAGAACCTCGCGAAGGATGGAAACAGAGGAATAGTTCAATATTTCAGAAAAGGGGAATTAAATCCCTAATATTTAAGAAATATAAGAAGAACCCAAGAATGAGCTTTCCATCCCGGAGTATGCACCAGTAGAATTTTCCCTCCTTGAGCGGAAATAAAACTTTGGGACCCATATCAGTGAAGACTGATAACGCAAAGAGAGAACCTTTAAAATGTTGGGGTTGCAGGAAAGAACATCTATTGAGAGACTTCCCACACTGACAATGGAATAGTTGGAGGATTTATAACATCCAAGAAGCTACTATCATCAATGATGTGGCCAGGAGTGTGCCACAAATTTATGCAGCCTTGGATGATAACCAAGTTGACCACTAAGATTCAGTAGTGGAAATAGAAGGTATGATTTCCAACCATCTAGTGTCTATTTTGATTGACCCTGATTCAAATTTGAGTTATATAGCCCCTAAAGTTGTTGATAAGTGTAAACTATAGCCAAAAAAACATACCAAGCCATGGTTCGTACAGTTAGCCTCTGGCACCAAAAGGAGGATAGCAGAAGCCATACCAGCGTGCCAATTAATGTTGGGTGAATTCCCTACCCAAGAAACCCTTAACATATTACCTCTGGGATCATATGATCTATTGATTGGTATGGATTGGCTAGCTGCCCATAAAGCCAAATTGGACTGTTACCATAAGACCTTAGAATGTGTAAGTAAGGAAGGGAAGAGGATAACCCTTCAAGGGATCTGAAAATCTGTCTCAATGATACAAATATCAGCTCTGCAAATGAGAAAGTATTGTCGAAAGGGATGTACCCTATATGCAATACAGGTGATGAAAACAATCGAGGATGACAAACCAAGCCCTAACGATCACCCTATCCTGAAAGAATACAGAGATGTGTTTTCGAAAGAGGTATCAGTTTTACCTCTGAGAAGGGACATAGACTTCTCGATAGAACTTGCACCGGCAGTGGTGTCGGTGTCTAGGACACCCTACCAAATGAGCACACCCGAGTTAGTTGAACTCAAGTTGCAATTAAAAGAAATGATGGATAAGGGCTATATTCGGCCCAGCGTGTCTCCATGGGG
>SNQJ01S0029261.1:49258-61475 GCA_010110895.2 Picea sitchensis | reverse complement strand
GAGGAAAAGTGTTGTTGTCAGCATAATATCCTCTTTGCTCAATATGTTGTCCTCGCTGTGAGGTTCCACCTCTCTCAGTTTGAGTCTGAGGTTTCTTCCAGTCCTCCTTGGGCTTCTGATACTTATCCTGGGCAACTGATTTGCCTTTGGGCTGACCTCTACCTCTGCCCCTCTGCCTCTTCTTTCGGCTCAGCTTCTCTTCAGCTTTCAGAGCTATCTAATAAGCATCTTCCACCATTCGGATGGTTACCATGCTTATCTCATCCTGTATATCATATCTCATGCCATTCGTGTATCTGGCAACTTTCTCATCATCGCTCTCTCGATGACATGCCCTGATGTTCAGTTTATAGAATTCCTCAGTGTATTCTTTCACTGTCATCAGCTTTTGTCTCAGGTTCTGCATCCTCTTGAATAGAGTAATTTGATAATCCCTGGGGATGAATTTTGCCTTCAGCTTTGCAATCATTCTATCCCAGCTCTTGATCTTCTGCTTGCCCTTGTAGCGTCTGCCAGTTTGTAGTTCATCCCACCACAATGCTGCATGTCCTTTCAATCTTGTGACAGCATGATTGACTTTCTTGTCTTCCTTGACATCTTCATAGTCAAAGTATGTGTCTAGAGCTCTAATCCAGTTTAGAAGCTCCTCTGCATCTAAGTTTCCCTCATAAACTGGAATGTCCATATTCGCTCTTGCACCCATCCTTGCAATAGCTCTAATCAAACGTTCGTTTGATGCATCTTCAGCTACAACTTCTTCTTCACGTTTAGCCTCAGCTTCACTTTTGGAATCGCTCAGATCCCCCGCACTGACTGTACGTCTTCGATCTGTCTCCATGTCTTCGAGTCTAGCTCGCAGATCATGCATCTCTCTCTCCATAGATGTATCAGTCATCTGTCTGCCTCTTCTTCTCGACATTTCCCTATCCCCTGGATCGGGTGATTGCATGTCCCTTATCCTCGACGGCATGGCGAATTCTCTTTCTCTGCTACAGAAAGCAAAGAACCTTTCTGTGCTCTGATACCAAACTTGATGGCGACACCCTCTACCTCACAACCCATAGGTCGGAAGGTCGGCGTGCACACAAGATCTTCTCTTCCAAAGGCCCGAAGAACTCTAAGGGCTCTTCTAATTCCCTATCGGGAAATTCTGCACCCACATCAATCTCCACGGGATCTCCTCTTTATACTCGGGAGATCAGAACTCGCGACTTCGCGAATCCAATGGTCATCGTAGGCCTCTCTGATCCCCGAGACCCGAGAACCAGTCAACGCTGACCTTTTCCTATCGAGATTTCCTCTATCGCAATTTCGGCACTCGCGATGTCGAGTAACTTGTATCCTCGACTCCCGATTCCCGATATGCCGAAACTCCGACGCACACGCAAGTTTGACCCTTCAACGTCTCGTCACCTCTGTCAGGATTTCAGGCTTCGTCGGATCGCGAATCCTAATGTCAATGTTTCGGGACTTCTCGCTGCGAAACCGCGAAATGGTGTGCCACCTGTCCACGTCACCGACTTCTGTGGCCCCACACCGTTTACTTAGCCGTCGGGATATCACGTATCGTGATTTTGCGATTCCTAATGTAATGTTTATGGAGTTTCAACTCACGAAACCCCGATTTGTGAATCTACGTGTAAATCCGACGGCCCTTGTGGCTCGGATCTACGGTCCTGCCCCTCCTGAGCTTTGAACCCTCGATGCTTCTTCCGTAATCTCCTTGCTCCTCTGTGAGATCTAACGGCTCATGGGAGTTTGTGAATTCTCCTCGGAGAATTCTGACCGTCCGTCTTTCCCGATGATTTCTGCGAAATGACTAAGTGTTCCTCTGCAGAACTCGTCCACCTGCATGCAATCTTGCAACGCTTCTTGAGCACTCCATGACACAAGCTTCCTGTGCTTCTCCTTGGCGAATTACTCGAAGGTCCTATACCTCCTGAGGTTTCCCAACTCTAAATCTTTCAGAACGCTTTTCACGCATTCCTTGCGGCAGACATTCAACCACTTCCAAGGGTTGAATCCTTTCGACCCTGCACACCCCTGCAACAACAGTCCCTCGACGCTTTACTCAGGGTCACAACCCTGAACTTAGCTTGGCCTGAGCACTCCTTGCACGACACCTATGCTCGACTGCACTATTGAGGAAATGAGAACAAAAGTAAAACTATCTAAGATTCAGAGACGCAACCCTAAATTCTTGTCGACGCACTCCTTGCGGACACTTCAACTTCATAAGCATATCATTCAGCATCAATACACAGAGAACAAACACAAAACCATGAATTTGAATCAACTTCTTCTATTAATCCAAATATCTGTACATGGTTGTTCTTACACAACTCTCTGCTTGCTCTTGCTCCAATGCTTCTAACTATCTTACAATGCACAATGAGGGTGTCTATATCCCGTTTTCCTCTTGTGCTCTCAAACAGTCTAATCTAGAATTAAATTCCATCTACCTGCATTAACTACTATAAATTCCTTCTACCTACTGAGGAAGAGAGAAATCGCTCAAGGTCCATTTACATTATACAAGTGTGCTTCATCTTAATGACTTCATTTAAGATCGCGCAACAACTTCAAGGTAATTTCAAAATTTGCGCTGGTGCTTTTCCAGCTATCCAATTGCTTCCGCGCTGGCTTGCTTGATATTGGTGATGCTCCTGCATCAGTATGCATATAATAAATATTTCCTCCTAGAATCATGGGAAGAAGAATGATTGCCCCTATGTGTATGTCTTCCCCTATCTCCTCTGTAGTATGATCAACATGCAATTGTTATTGCTCAACCAAATCATAGATCAACTTCTCTTTCAATGAGGATCCTTGGACCTATCCATGCATCAAACTTGTGTCATACCATACATCATGAAACAAAATATATGTCAACAATAAAATAGAGAATCGTGAACAAAATATCAACCAATTACATCATGTACCAAAATGTCCCCACCATGCACAACACCCATGTACATCAGCATCATACAATGTGCCAAAAGATATCATCCATGGAATGCATCAACCATATGCCTCTATCAACATGTCAACATGTGCGTCTACCAATATGCCAACCATGTGAATCCACCAATATGCCAACCATGTGCATCTACCAACATGCCAAACAAGTGTCATATCACTCATGATATGTCTCTACCATGAACCAAGTGCCTCATGTACCAAAATATATGCTAATTTAGTAATACCAATGATGTACTTTTAGCCAAGTACTCATCATCCAAACATATACCAAACATGTAAATCAACATGTATCAATACTTATACCAAGAAAGTATACCAACCATGCACCAATACCACAAACAAATGAATCCTCATACATGTATGCCAAGTCCACCATAAAATATGTGTCAATCAAAACTTCTAGTAGGTGCCTCTACCAATTTACTAATAGTATGCTTCAATAGATCAATGACATATCTAGCTAGCATCATCATAATATAACCAAGGTGCCATAACTTCACTGCAATAACCAACATTGTTCTTTAACAGAAAATGCCTCAATCCACACTCATGGGTTGGTGTCATGCATCCAATATGGCCTTTCATTAATTTTTATCATCACTTTTCATAAACTAATATAGGATCATGAAAACTTGCAGCAAACAGTATCAGAACCCGCAACAAACCATGTCAGACCCCTGAAACACATAGTTATACCATCACATCAAGCTGCAACCCAAGTGCATTGCCTTTTTCCCAAGGATTTACCACATATACGTGGTCTACTGCACAACCGCTCGCGTATGTACGCGACCTATTCAAGGTCAGCCTACGGATGTACGTGACTGATACCTATTCATGTGCATTGTTTCTTGGGAAGGGGGAGAAAGGAAATTTTCAAAAATTAAAAGGCTCATCATTGTGGGTTGGGACAAGCATGCAATTTAAACCATGGTACTAGTTACTAATAAAAACTACTAAAAATTAGAGATAATATTTTGAATCCAAATAAGGAAGAGTTTTATTCATTCATTGTTAGAATGGTCACCATTATTTTGGGGGAAATTTAGGTGCAAGATGATTGAACTAGCTCTCAAGATAAGGCTAATTTGTTGATATAAAGATAAAAAACAAAAAAAATACTTAATTATATTCTGAAGAAAGGAAACAACTAAAGTAGTGAAAATCAAGAGGAAGGGTGAAGCAAACAATGGAGAGCTCCTTGCAGAATTGTCATCCTTGATGTTAAGTCGAATGAGGGTCCATATGGAGATTCAACTATTAATAATGAAAAAATAATGACCACATGACAATACTTTCCAAATATTAATCAAAAGAGGCACTTTGTGTAAGGAGATGAGTTGATCTTATACTTTTGCATTCAAAAGTCAAGTAACATGTTTTCTGTACAAAATCTTAGCAATTCAAAGCTCTAAATAAGATTTCTTTGTCTTATTTAGAGCTTTGAATTGTTGAGATTGTAACATGTTTGTTTCCCATGAGTACATTGGGCATCTTGTCGTGTGCTCTCACAGCAATATCACACCTCCCTCAGTCCACACACTTAAATTTTTTTTTCACTATCACCGCCACTGCCACTAAGGAAAAAGAAGAGTTTTTTCCTTGGCCATGATTGGATTAGTCATCACTACTTTGTCACATGCTTCACAGCTCGAATGCTCCGAATAAGTTTGGTCCATCATGTCACGGGGTCAATTCCCGGGACAACAAGGATGTTCGGCTTTTCGGGCCTTGGAACCTTCCTCTCAAGAACGTTGTTTGATTTTCGAATCTTGATGTCAAGGAGGAAAAGAATAAAAGGGATAAAATTTATCTATCATTAAAAAATCATTGAAAGCTTGGATGAGGTTAACAATCATTAGTACAAGAATATCTAGTACTAGTGAGGTAGCTGGAGCCCAACACTTACTAGTGAGGTAGCTGGTAGCTGGATGAGGTAGTTGTAGCTGGATGAGGAAGTTGGTTGTACTAGAGGTAGTACTAGTGAGGTAGCTAGTAGTTGTAGTACTAGAGGTAGTACTAGTGAGGTAGCTGGTAGCTGGATGCGGCAGTTGTAGTATTAGTATTGGTAAAGACATGGAAATTCTTTTCAGAGAAACCAAATATCTATCATCTTTATAGAAAATGACATGGAATTTTGATCCATACAAAACCCTTGATATAAGGTTTTCAAATGCATAGAACTTTGATCCATACAAAACTTAGACTACCTTGATCATGAGACGAATCTCCATCCACAAGTGCATGCCTTAATTAGCATTGATGTACACTTACATCCGTATTGTTGGGTTCCATGTTATGACAACAGAAAAAAGAAGAATCTGGGCCTTCACCATAATTGGATTAGTCCCGGCGGCTTTGTCACATGCTCTTTTTTTGGTTATCTCTAGTGGTCGAGTCATGAAGGTAGTATTGAAGGTAGCTTCCCATCCTCTCCCTTTGGCGTTTCTTTCCTCAAATAACACTGGTTTTCTTATTCATAAATAATTTCAATAGTATAAATTTCTACAAAAAGGCCATATGGATAAGAAAACATTGAGAAGGGGAAGGAACCAATCCAATATATTGAAAAAATTGGAGTGAATGTTTTTTCGTGTGAGATAATGGATGGTGAGAGTAAATTTTGAGCCAAAGAATATGTGAAAAAGGCAAGCAAGCCAAGTATCCAATGTTAACCGTGAGATAACAAAATAAAGGTAAAATAAGTCAATTTTTATTTGTCAATCAATTAGTTTTGTTGTCATACTATACTTGTCAATGAGATTTCATAGAATAAAATTATTTTACCTTAAAAAATGCCAAAAATTTATACAAACTATATAAAAAAAATTGAAATATTTTTGCAAAATTATGGACAAAAATTTTAAATTTTGTATATTTAAGCATTAATAAAATTAGTCCATATTTCTACTTTTTAATATAAATTTTCATCCTTAAAATTATCCCTACACTCTAACCCCATAACCCTATAACATGGATGATGAAAAAAACTACTAATAAATAAAATAATAACGAAATAATATAATTACGAAATAATGACCACACGACAAATCTTTCCAACTATTAATCAAAGGAGGCACTTTGTGTAAGGAGATGAGTTGATCTTATTCTTTTGCATTCAAAAGTCAAGTAACATGTTTTCTGTACAAAATCTCAGCAATTCAAAGCTCTAAATAAGATTTCTTTGTCTTTATGTTGTTGTTGCTGGGCCACAAGAATGTTTGCTGCCCACGAGTACACTGGGCATCTTGTCGTGTGCTCTCACAGCAAGATCACACCTCCCTCGGTCCCCACACTTAAATTTTGCTTTCACTATCACCTAAATTTTCCTTTCACTATCACCGCCACTGAGGAAAAAGAAGAATTTTGTCCTCGGCCATGATTGGATTAGTCGTCGCTGCTTTGTCACATGCTTCACAGCTCGAATGCTCCGAATGAGTTTGGTCCATCATGTCACGGGGTCAATTCCCGGGACAACAGGGATGTTCGGCTTTTCAGGCCTTGGAACCTTCCTCTCAAGAACGCTGTTTGATTTTCGAATCTTGATGTCAGGGAGAAAAATAATAAAAAGGATAAAATTCAGCTATCATTAAAAAATCATTGAAAGCTGGAGCCCAAGAATATATAGTACTAGTGAGGTAGCTGTAGCTGGAGCCCAAGAATTTTTAATACTGGTAAAGACATTGAAAATCTTTTCAGAAAAACCAAATATCCATTATGTCCATAAAAAATGACATAGTTTTTAAATACATAAAACTTTGATCCATGCAAAATTTAGACAACCTTGATCATGAAACTAATCTCCATCCACAAGTGCATGCCTTTATTAACATTGATGTACACTTCCATCAGTATTGTTTTCCATCAGTATTGTTGGGTTCCACGTTATGACAACAGGAAAAAGAAGAATCTGGGCCTTCACCATAATTGGATTAGTCCCGGCGGTTTTGTCACATGCTCTGAATGTGTTTGGTCTCATCAGGAGATTCCACGAAGAAATGGAAAAGGTGATTAAGAGAGGATGTCTCGTACCTTTCTTACCTGCTTCGATTGAAAAAAGAGATTTGGACAAAACTTGGTTTCAGATTTCGGTGGGAACTGCTGCACACGCAGACGAATCATTTATGTTCACATCATCTGGTTTTGGGCAGCACTCTGATCATCTTGGAGCAGGCGATAACGAGTTTAATAGCGCCCACGCGCACCTATAGTTATTTCTGGTGGTCTAGTCATGACCTTCGATTATCCATTTTTTTTGGTTTGGTTGTTGCTGTAGTGTACTCAGTCATTTCTGATGCTAATGAATGCCAAATCCCCAATGTACTCTGCCTATTGCATATTCTCAAGCCTTAAGCCTGTTGTCTGCCTATTGCATATTCTTAAGCATACACTCTGTCTGTAGTGGCAACCTGGTTCTTTAACAACACAATTGTAACCTGAGTCACATACATTACAATAGTAAAATTCACTTTTATTTTGGTTGGATTAATTTGATGAATGATGGTATGCTAAAATACAGTTAAGCTCTATGGAGGTGTACATATCTTTCTTCGTTAAATTTGAACATATCCTACCTCTTTAGATTTGAACATGTGTTTTTTTTTTTTAGAGAAGACATATTTTTTTATATTTTTTTCCTTACATGAATATTAACTAATAATATTTAAAAATATTTATTTCATAACATCATTATTTAACTTGCATTAATAGTTATAATTGTAAGAGTTTTATCATTATCGGTCTTACCCTACTTATAACTTGTAGCACATCATGTATACAAATCAAATATTGTTTCCAAGCCTTCTTATCATCTTCTTGCTTACCATTATTTGGAAAGATTAGTGGGGCAAGATTGAAAGAGTAAAAGAAAATAGTATCCATTGTGTTGTTTTTTTTTTTTAAGAACAATGTCTTTGTACATGAATTTTCATAGATAATTTTTCACTTTGTCATAAATGTTTTTCATTTCTTCAATATGAATTCCATCTCAATTTTAGATTCAATTGATTTCAAAGAGATCATATGAAGCACTTTGTAGTTTCATTGAAAGTTGTGCCCTAAAGAGACACATTTCTCTCTGATTCACATTGCTCACACACATTCAAGCATGATTTAGAATCCACCTAGGCACGTTGTAGTTGGTGATGATCATCCGTGCTAGCAAATTTTGACTTGATGATCCTCTCATGCAATGTGAACTATTGATATCATTCGAGCCAATGGTTTTTGGCCCCTAATGGTGACCCTCAATTTTCTCCTAATCCAATAGTTTCCCAAAGATAGTCTTCCATGAAATTCATCATCAATAATTTTGAAGTTTCAGATCAATCATCAATAGTTGCATAATTTCCAGACCAATCATGAGTAGTTCCAGAATTTCTAGACCAATCATTAGCAGTTCCAAAATTTCTAGACCAATCATTAGCAGTTTCAGGATTTCCAATAGTAAGCAACATTTATGTATTCAACAAAGAAAACAGTGAGCATCAGAGTCAAATTTGGTTCATAGCTCCTCCTCTAGCTTCAACAAAAAAAAAGGAGATCAAAATCATGGTTACATGTAAACCATAGGTAATGAGTTTTAAACTATGTTGCTATGGGAATTGTGAAATGTGTAAAAGAATTAGAACAAATTATGAGAAATTATAGATATACATTTATCTTACCTTTTTTTAATCCTATGATCTACCTTATTCCATTATATCCTATCTTATATTAGCGCTCCATTTCATACCCCAAAACTCCTACAATAAACTAGCATCGCTCACGTGAAAATAACACTCACTATCATGATTATATATATATATATATAATTCAAAATAGTGTTTATACTCATAAATGATTTGGGTCATAGCTTAGGAAATTTTGAATTAATTAACACTTTAAAGTGTTAATTAATTCAATATTTCCTAAGCTACGACCCAAATCATTTATGATTATAAGTATTATTTTAAGACGAAATTGGAGATCTTAAGTTATAGGTTTCAAAATATTTTATCGTGCACACTACTAAATTACCACAAAGTGGGGAGAAGTGATTCAAAAATCAGAATATGAAGGGAGATTTATGGAAAGAGTTTCTCAAAGATCCCGGACAATCCTTGAAATGGAATAAAAGAATGTCATAGAAAGTGATGAAAAGAAATGGAGAGACACTTTGTATATTATTCAGAAGTATGTTACCTGTGAAGGAGGGTGTGGGATTGTGTTCTTCTACCATCTCTGATTTTTTTTTCACTTCATAAAAGGTTAGGAAATCAATTTGTCACTTTACTTGTTAAGTGGTTTGAAAAAGATGGCACTAAGTATTCAACAAAACCCTAGGAACATGCACAAAAGTTTATTTTATTTTGGTTTAGTCAAGATTCTGGTCGAAGCTAAACTACATGAGTAGAATGATAGATAGGTAGAGTTTTTAGTATGAAATCAATTCATGGAAGTGCCCACTAAATAGTGGATTAGGGGTTCGAAATGCAGGGTCAACACAATTAAGATTCCTAAGACAAGAAATTTGAAACCATAGATAGAGAAGAAGGCCAGGAGTTCAAACCTTGAACTGATTTCACCAAAAGGTTGAACCAAGAGAAAATTAGCAAATAAACCCAAAACATTTGAGGAAAGGGTTTTAAATCCTGAAATCCAAATGGAGGATAAGGGTCCAAAATTCTAGGAATTTGAATAGAGGAAAGAGATTATGGAAATTAAGAAAAGGAAGGGAGGGACTTTGTGGTTTCAAACTACAAGAAGCATGACTAGAAGTTTGAATACACAATAGGATGAAAAACACACAATTCAAGAAAAGGAGACGAATGAGCTCAAAGAACCAGACAAAGAACAACATAGCAACATTCAGATGAAGGAAATTCATAGGAATTTCAGTGAAAGGTCCATGAGTCCTTCACCAAGTCTAGGAAACAAGGAAGGTTGTCAAATCTTGATGAAGATGCAACTATGAGTTTTGACGAGTTTATGACCGAGGAAACTGAGGTTTACATAGCCATTAAAATTGAGAAAGAAACAGTTCCATATTCGGTGCCTTCATCCTCAAAGCTATTGAAATGAGTTAGTAAACTCAAGAAGCTAAAATAAGAGATCTAGGAGCTAGAATTACTCAATAAACATATCAAAATTGAGAATAAAACATTGAAGACTAATATTGCTAGGCTATAGAGGGAAAATATATTGCTTGAAGCAAAAAATAAATTGCTAGAAAATGGTACACCCACGACCAACAAGTTAAAATTAGAAATTGAAGACTGAATATTATAATCAATGAAGCTAAGAGGAAGATCCAGGGTTCATCATCTAGTATGAATATTTAATAGACCCCAAAGAAAGGGTTTAAGAGCTCGAGATCAACAATTTTGAATTTTTTGAAGATTTGAAGAAAGGAGTAAATTTTTTAGGAACAAAGCATTTTGTTGCATGCATACATGCAACATATTCCATGTGGGGGAGATGTTAGGTCATAGAATAAAATTATTTTTTTCACTTCCATGCTTAAATTGTTTTCTCAATCTATGCCTCTAAACTCTCTTACACTCTATTATCACCTATTTTTCCATGGTTATTCCCCTAGTTATAGGATATGTATATCGAAGGACACATTCAAGGTAAATTTTTCTACTCTTGCATGTTTTCACCTTTCCTTATGCAAATTAGTACGAAATTCATTATATTAATAAGTATATAAAGAATCACAGATTCTATAGCAACTTTATATTTTTGTAGAAATTGAACATTTTGTAGAAGAATCCCAACTTTTCATGGTTGTGTGCATCCCAAGGATAAATCATGACTTGGACGAGGTTTGAAATCATCACTAGATGGTTTCTTACCTATCAACTGAGAATCTAAGTTAGCAAGGCCAACCTGGGAGGAAGGTAAAACTTCAGGTCAATGCGGAATACAGTGGAAAAGAATCCAAGATGATTCAATGCCAAATCATCCATCGGCAAAATCGAGTAGGATAATTTCATGCATCATTGTCATGAAATTCTCTCTTCATGGGTCATCGAAGTTATCTCTTCTAGCCACGATTATATCAGATCTTATTTGTAAAATACACGTGCTTTGTTTTCTAGATAAATATGTTATAGAGATCCATAGGTTTAATATTTAAAACATATCATTGTAAATTATAAATACTCCATCTTAAGATCCTATGAGAGATGATATAATATGATATATAATTATTGTAATGTTACTCTATTGATTATGAATTAATACAAATTCTGGTTGACTATCCAATCTTATGCGTTGTTAGTTTTAATTCATAGTTTATTTCAGTAGCGTTTCTTACAAGTGTCAACAAAACCAGGAGGCCCCCTGTCTGAGGTATACGTTGCTTCAATTTTAATTAGATTTATTTTGATTTAGAAACATTGTGATTTTCATTACTATAATTCATTTCTCATAATCTTTCAATTTAATTTATGAACTCTATTTTTAAATACTGCAGAAATACTAGTGCGCAAAATTGTTAATTGAATAAAGATTATCCCATTTTGACTACAGAAACCTTCATTGCACCTAATGATTGAAATACTATAACAACATTGCAAATGATAGTTCAATAGGTTAATAGATTCAAGTTCCTAGAATCATTTTTGTAGCTTTACATTAGTTATGTTTATGTAGTATTGCATTTACTATGTTTGTGTAGCAGTGCAGTAATTTTGTTTTCATAGAAAAACAATGAGTAGTTTGTATTGCATAGTGTTAATTTCGAAATATGGCATAAACTAAATCCTGCATATATAGTGTATTCACTTCCTCATCTTATGAATATTGGAGTGATGAATTTAATGTACCAGAGTTCAATCAATTGAAATGAATGACAAGAACAAGTTTGTTCTTCATATGTACTATGACGAGGAGGGGGTGTGTAATCTCCCTACATCGGGTGGTATCCGAGCAAGGTTCAACTCTGGTGGAAAAATATAAAAGGTTATCAGGTTAAGTTTCATATATGGGATGGAGTTGTTGGATCATGTTGTCATTGATGCCAATGGTTTGATTGATTGATATCATTGATTGATGTCAAGTGATTGATTGATGTCAAAGGATTGATTGACTGATGATTTATGTAATATAATATGTAGTGTACTTGATGAGAATGCATAGATGAAGATGGATCAATGAGTTGTCATTGATACATGATGAAGATGGATTGATGTGGTTCCATTGGTATATGATGCATTGTTGGAAAAATGTATAGATGACTCATTATTGT